>CAUYRT010101979.1:0-21471 GCA_963574885.1 Lepilemur ruficaudatus
ATTTGCTTTGGCCATTTAGGGTCTTTTGTGATTCAATACAAGTTTTAGGATTGTTTTTGTATTTCTGTGGAAAATATCATTGAAATTTTTGTAAGGATTGCATTGTATCTGCAGATTGTTTTGGATATGGCCATTTTAACACTATTAATTCTATTTATTTGTATCTCCTACAATTTCTTTCATCAATGTCTTACAGTTTTCATTGTACAGATCTTTCACCTCCTTGGTTAAATTTATTCTCAAGCATTTTATTTACCTCACAGTTTCTGTAGATCAGAGATTCAGGAGTGACTGGGCTGGGTGGCTCTGGCTTAAGTTCTCTCATGAGTTATCGGGATGTGATCAGGGACTGTGGGTATCTACAAGCTGAATGGCCACTAAGATATTCACTTCTATGGTGGCTCACTGACTCTTGGCATGAGACCCCAGTTTCTCACCACATGGACCTCTTCATAGGCTGCATATATAGTTAGTAGTAGACAGTAAACAGTCTTACAGTAAAGCTTGAATTCAAACAAAAATAATTCTTTCAAACAATATGCCTCAAGTGAATGTGGTTTTGTAGACTGACTCACTAAAGTGCTTGACTCAAATTTTAACACCTCTAATATATAGTTGACTTAATTGAGCCGTAAGTCTGAGATTAGGAATGGCTCCTATATTAATTTTCTGAGACTGCCATAATATAGTACCACCAACTGAGTGCCTTAAAGAACAGAAAGTTATTCTCACCTATAGTAATGCACTCACAGATTGAAGTGTGTTTATATGATATAGCTATACTTAACTTCTTCTGTGCCAAACATCTTAATGTCTTTTCTTAATATGCATTAGCAAGAACCACTAACTAATAGGGAAGTATATTTAGTTCTTTTTTAGATAAGTCTCATTGCGTCTAATAGTAGCATTTTTGTAGACTATATGCATTATCTTGACAACATAAATTTACTTGATTACTGGTGTTTTTATCCCAACATTAACTTTTGTTTAAGTTAATATTATCATAGAAGATAGTTTTTGAACACCTTTGAAATAGAGTATTAGTGCAAGGTTGGAAAGAAAAATGGCAGTGTTAAAAAGTGTCAGCTCTTGTATGTATATGCTTTTCAGGAGCATAAATGGACAATATTTAAACTCTCGGGTCATACTTGCCAATAAATGATTTTTTTCTCAGCAGTGCTCTATAACCTTTTACAAATTTGCCAACAGTCTGCTAGTCTGCTGGAAGTGTCAGAGCTCAGGATATCTACTTTTTAATTGCCATATTCAAGGTCTAATTATTTTCTCTATATTGGAACAAGAGAACTGTAATGAGGAAGTAAAATCATTAAATACCAGTGAGTTAGGGAACAGACTTCTTGAATTCTACTGTGAATTAGCTTCCTTAGCAGAGCTGTGGCTATGGCTGATTTCTATCTAAATGTCTCCTTCTCAGTTCTTTGAGAGGTCATATGAAATATAAAGGAAGACTGTGCAACTCTTACAGTCCTTAAAGGGAAGGGAAGACAATGGATAAAAGGCTATTATTACACCTAGACTTATAGACTGTTAATAGTTAAGAGTTCATTAACCTCAAAGTGTCAAAGTGTTCTATAAATGAATAAGATAGTGTGCTAGCCAAACTACATATATGATGAAAGTCATCATTTGAATAATTGGCCTAGAAATGTATAATATTAGACAGATTTCATACTTTTTGAATCCTTGGAATTTAGACACTCAGATTTCTTTAAAACTGATTTTTCTGCTTTACATATTATTTATTGTACTGCCTTTCACAGTTATTTTTTTCCCATAATTCAACTGTTTTAGAAAACTACCACTATTACCAAACTCTCTCAAAAGCAGGATTTGACACCATAGCTCTTAGAAGGGTGAGAAATTATAAATGTTTGATTTTGTAAGAGTATGTGTACATATATCTGTGTGTATATGATGCATGATGTTACTATATAGCATGCTAAATAAATCATGTTTGTGTGTATGCATTTACCACTTATGAAAAAATATAATATATGGCAGGGATTGAACTAAGTGCTTTCCACATTATCTCATTTATCTTTATAATAATTCTCTGATGGAGGTATTTCCTATATTGATTAATAAAAAAATAGGCTTAGTAAGTGACTTAGCTGGGATTTTAATCTAGGTCTGCTTATTTCTAAAAACAATTCATGTAAGTACCTAGTGGCCACATTCTTCCTTGACACTACAAAAAACCTCTACCAATTTGCCAATGTTGATTACAAATAATTTTATATGGGTCCATAAAGAAAAAAACAAAACAACAACAACAAAAAAAAACAAAGTTTGGGCTTCTCTGAGAACTCTGAAAAAAAAAAATCTGTCCTCATGTCAACCTTTGAAAATTCTAAGAGCAAGCAGGAGATTGGGTTACTTCTGTGTTCACATTGATAATTCCAGTAGGCAAATCATGGTCACAATGAGTCCCTGGAGTCCAGCCAGTCTGGAAGCCCTAATTTTGGGCTCAGTGGAACTGAACCACATGTGTGTGGGAGAGAGGACAGCCGGATATTGCTATGGCTGTGCAACAGTCTGTATTTCAGAAATTGACTAAAGAGCACAGGCAGAATGAAACTGAACCCACAGAGGGTTCAGAGTATGTTCAAGCTATTTCCACACCTACAAAATGGAAGTGTTCTCTCATAGGGTTGTTGGTGAGGATGACGGAGATCTTGATGAAAGGAACCTCGATACAATGTGTGGCCTACAATAGAGATAATGATGGTGATGATGATGATGATAATGTCCTTCTTACCCACATGTAACAAAGACATTGGCCTAGTGGTCCTAAAACATGCTGTTTCAGATTTATAGAGTCTCCACTTGAACTTGAGATCATGCTGACATGATGAACCTGATATCCTATTACTTGGATAATTTTCTTTGTTTTTTCCAAGATGTTTTTTGGAGATGAGCATATATTTTTACAATCTTTTACTATTGTAGAAGCTTTTTATTGAGTATAATATGCATATGGGAATGTGCATATATCAGGCAGAGAGCTTGATGAAATTTTATCAACTGAACATTTTTATAGCCAGCACCCAGGTGAGAAACAGAACATTTCCTCCAGTCACTACACTCCCCCAAGGAAGTATACCCTGGGCTAATAAATTAATGTTTCCTGTTTTTTAAATTCAAATCAATAGAGCCATAGAGTTAGTACATATTGTCTTTTATTTTGTTTTGTTTTTTGAGACAAAGTCTTGCTCTGTCACCTGGGCTATGTCACAGTGGTATCATCATAGCTTACTGCAACCTTAAATTCCTGGGCTCAAGTGATTCTTGTGTCTCAGCTTCCTGAGTGGCTGGGACTACAGGCATGCACCACTACTCTTGGCTAATTTTTTTATTTTTTGTAGAAACAGAGTCTCACTCCTGCTCAGGCTGGTCTTGAACTCCTGGCCTCAAGCAGTCCTTCCCCCTTGGCCTCCCAGAGTGCTAGCATTATAGGCATGAGCCACTGCACCCAGCTTGTACACGTTTTTGTCTCGGTGGTTTCAGTCAACATCATGTCTATGAGATTCTTCCATGCTTTGCATGTAGCAGTGCTTTGTTCTTTTTATCATTGCTGCTTAATATTCTGTTGTATGAATTTACCACAATTTATCCATTTTTCTATTAACAGGCATTTGGGTAGTTTCCAGTTTGGAGATGTTATAAATAAAATATTCTATAAGCATTCTCATGCGTGCCTTTTAGTGTACAAATGGATGCATTCTTGCCAAATATGTCCCTAGATTTGAGATTACTTGGTTGTAGCGGGCACTGTGAGTGCTCTTCTGGGCATCTCATAAAGACGGCTGAGAGTAGGACTTACCCTGTAGGTTGTGTGAGAGGTTGGAGAGCTATCGGAACCATGCATTTCTGCTTCTGTTTTATGGCTTGATATATTTTGATGGCAGTCCTTAACAGCTGTGCATTTATTTTTCTAATGTTTTCTTGGAAACTGAAACGAGTTTGAAAGCAGCCTGATTCATATAGACCACACAAGTAAGAAGAAGCATATTAGATAACACAAATATGGGATAGAGTGGCGCCAGAGAACAAAAACAGAAAAAAAAAACTAACTTATTAGGTAACTAGTGGACCCAGGCATGAAATTTAGTAATATACTGTTTAAACATAAAAGGCTAAGAAAAACTTGTTTGAAATTGTAGAAGTGTCTGACAGCTAGTGTAAGGAATGTGTGAGTTTTCATGCTGACATCCTCCCATACCAATAGCAATTTCAACTTATCAGGTGGCCTCTAATTTTAGCAATGAGGAGAAAAATGGGTTATAAATATGGGATCTTGTGTTAATTCAAACCATTCACAAACCTCTGTATTTTAGGGAAAGTCATGCTAAAACCACGAACCAGCAGGCACAAGTAAAAATTTCAATAATGGATTGAGCATCTACTGAGCTTGAGGTCTAACATACGCCTTTCCCTCTTTATCTTCAGACCCTGCCAGTTGAGTATTTTCACCAACATGTTTCCCACAGATTGGTCCCAGAGATGGTAAATCACTTGTCCAAGTTCCCAAAGTTTGCAAACAACAGAGCCACTTTCAAATGGAGGTTTGTCTGATTCTTTACCGCCTCAAGTTGCCAGAGAGGCATATAAGGGAAGTAGTATGTTTTGGCAGTAAATGGCAGGCAAACTATAAAAAATTCTCTGATAGACAACACAAATGCTCTTTACATCTCTCTCATTCTACTCGGTGTGGTGGGAGTAGCTGAATACCAGTTGGCTCTTTTACCTTCTGCTATCTTAGAAAGGCAAGCCAAGCCTAGACAAATCACTCACTGTCTTTGTTGTCCTCCCACCTTCCTGTCTGTATCCGTCTCTGTTCCCTTATGTTGTAGTTTGCTTAACCCCTTCCCCTCCCATCTAGTGGCCTTGTCTGTAAAATGGGTCCTCAATTTGTCCATAGCTCTTCACTAAGATGACTTACCGAGTCCAGATCCAAAATGAATGCAAGAGGCTCTCAGACAGTGGGGGGCAGCATATGGAATTTATGGCAGTTTGGGGAGCAATCTTAGCACGGACAGGTTTTCCTGTGCCCTGTTGGAATCACATCAGAGCCATCAAATTATATTACTTCTTAAGAGACAGCTGGAATGACTTGTGTGCTCATCAGGCTATCTCACTTAGAGAGCTACATTAGGAAGCTTGAGCTTAAGGTAGATGTGAACTGGTAGCCCAGATGAGGAAAGTGTTTCAATTCCTCATAACATCTGGGACCAGTACTTGAATGATGGAGTTGGACAGTACTTTCACGATCAGGCATTAAAGGCACCTTATTTAATGATTGAAGCTCAAAAAGTCAAATCCAAGAATGCCAAGTTAGAAAGGAATGAGAGGTAGAATGAAAAATTCCCAATTCACGGTACTGTCTTCTTTGATTTTTTTAAAGTTGTTATAATAATCTCACAGATGAGTAAAATTAAGCAAAATGAAGCTAGCTGGTTAAACGAACTCTATTTCTAGCATCGACCAAAAATGCATAAGAATCAGCAATGGATTAGGCAAGAATATGGTTGGGAGAAAAAATTTATCAGATTTGTTCTACCAAAAACCATCATTAGATGTCTTCATTCCAAGCTCAGAGTGTACATAAAGCAATCTGCTGCCACAGCATGTCCATGGCAAATTATTTCTCTTCCTAAATCAGAATTGTAGTTATCTAATTTCCTACTCTCAATACTAGTCGTGCTTTCCCTATGTGTAAAAATGCAAATCTTTTTTTCCCTTATAGACACTTTGCATCTTTTACCTTTCAAAAGGTAATAACAATGATTGTATTGGCCTTTAGGTGATTATATACTCATATTCCAAGATCACATTTGCATTTCTTCTGATTACTACTGAGAAGCTATAAAAGAGTTCCTGGGTTTTTTGTCATCATCTGTAGGTCCTCCTCCAGCCCAGCATTCACAGGAGGCTGGCAATAGAAGGCATTCAGTCAGCAGGTCACAATGGCCCTACCACTCTCCATTATTCAGAATAGAATTTAACTGGGAACTTCACATTGTATCAGATACCATAACCTAGTTTTCTTATTTATTGTTTATATTGTATATATTGTTTTATTGTTAAGAAGTATGGTAAAAATAAAATTCTATTTACCAAATTCTCTTTAACAGAGACAATGTTTAATAGGCTGACAGATAATAGGTTTTAAAATAACTTGATAATCTTTGTCTTCTGTATTCTTCAAATCCTCCTTATTTTTATCTTCCCTAGATATTTTATTTTAAAACTTTATAATATCTTAAGTGATTGTCAGTGAATATTTATTACATCATTATATTCTACATTTAGTCTTTCATTGTTCATATTTTAACAAATATAATGAAGAAAACAAATAAAGATAATGGGCATATGCAGTTTGCAGTTTGATTATTTGCTATGGGCCAGGCCCTTTGTGAAGCAGTTAGATTATCTCATTTAGTCCTCACCTTAATCCTATGCGATAGGGATCACTGTCCCCTTTTTACAAATAAGAAACTGAAGCTCAGCGAGGTTGAGTCAGAGTCCCAGTGTCACACATACAAAAGGGGTCAAGCTGGTGTGCATCTGTAGGCCCAGCTACTCCGGAGGCTGAGGCAGGGCGATTGTTTGAGCCCAGGAGTTTCAGCCCAGCCTGGGCAACACAGTAAGACCCTGTTTAAAAAAAAATGGTCAAATTAGGGTTCCTGATCAGAACTATCTGACATTAAAGTGCTCTTAAGAGCAAGAGCTCATTATTCTGTCTTTGAAATGGGTGACCTTCCTTCTTTATTCCATATTCACACAGACTATTTTATCTATAAGGGGAAAAAAAGGAAATTAAAAATACCATGACTCATAGCGTAATTACCAGTGAATTGACAGATAGTGATGAAACAGAAGTATGAGTACACAGAGCAGCGTGGGGGTGGCATTAGTCAGTCAAAATCTATTTCAATGCCAGCAATTGGCTATTTCCACATCTTTATACAGGCATTTTCTCAAGATAACTGAATTTTATTGATTCAAGTACCAAATTTTTAAAAAAGTAACTTTTAATGAAAATCTTTCTAAAGCATTCTATAGGCATTTCTGTATAGTGTTTAGAGATAGATGACCAAGGACATCACTTGAAAAGTCCAGGATTTTACTGTGAGTGGACTAGCTCTGGTCTGGTTTCGTTTGTTTTCAGCTCTCCTCTCGACGCTGTTTTCTCTCATGTTTGAATCCACTTGATTCTTCCCTCAGTTGCCTCTCTTCCTCTAGTGAGCTATGGACTGAGGAACCATATAACGCAGCGCTGTAAACAAATCTGTGTCTGGAGTGATTGAAATTCTTAGGGAAAGCCTTAGAGAGAAAAGCATTCGTTTAGTTATAGCATTTTGGGGCACCAGAAAAGTCTTGCAATTTGAAAATACTGATTTATTTATTTATACTCTGCATTGTTCACTACACGTGGAATAAAATGATGGTAAACATACATAATAAAAAAAATCAGGAGTAGAAATGCATAAATAGGAACCAGTATGAAGGGGCTTCTTGGCAGCCAAACCCAAAAAGGCAGATTTAGTTATGATTTTTATTATCATAGAAGATAATGTATAACAGTCCTGAAGGATTATCTCATAGAAAGCTCCATATATATATGTATTTTTTTTTCAAATTTTCAAATTTTTTCAAATTTTCCAAGTCAGAGCTGTGCAGTAGTGGGCTAAAATTTTGCAATTCTTGGTGTTGCTTTTCAATAAAGTTATAATCATTATCAGTAACAATTAAACAATTATGTCAAAATACTATGTGAGTCAAAGAAGGAAATATGGAGTGGTTTGCTCTCAGGGCCTTAAACCTCTAGTCAGAAAATAAGACAAAACTTATATGGCTAGGCAATTTAAGTTAGTATTCATATATATTATTATTACTGAATTTATGTTAATTATAGATATAACATTCTAAACTCAGCCCTTCAATTCCATAACTAAGATATTTTATTGAGGGGTCCTCAAATGCTTACAAGGACATTAATATCACCAAAATCAGCCAAAAATATCTCATCTACAAGTGTAGTGGATACCCACATCCAATGACTGGTTAATGCAAAGGATAAAAAGGCTAATTTCTTCACCTCAATTTATGACAACTCCAAAGGGTGTCCCAGTTTCAGAGCTCCCCATGGGGTTAAGTGAGGCCTTGTGGTGAATGTCTCACAGCCCAACTTCTTTCTCCGCCCAGTTCTGCTTCCTTCATTTCTACCCCAGTAATCTTGAGATCACTCCTTAATAAATTTCTGATACCCCAATCTCCATCCCAGAGGCTGCTTCCCTGGAAAACCAACGTGCCACAGTATAAGTCACTTTGTGCAAGCCACTAAGAATTATGTGCAAGGGGAATTACAGTCTAGTTTAAAAGACAAGGCACAGCAGTACCTACTAGGTAAGAAGGCTAAGGGGTGAATGAACCATTTAGGTTCTGAAAGCTCTTGCACCTCAGAAGCCAAGGAGATGGCTGAGAGCTGGGGGAGCCCAAGAAATCTTCTAAATGTTCCTTCGTCCACCCAATGCACCCATCTCAGAATGTTAAATAATTCAACTTTTCCATATGTGTTTGTAAAAGTATATAACAATTTGCGGGATCATATGCTGTTATCTTTCTCAATCCTCTTTCTAAAATTTAATCATCTGTATACATGCCATAGAAGTAGCAATAGCCCACAAAGTCCTGCAAGAAGGCAGCCATGTTTCCTGCAGTAGAACCCTGTCCAATTGCTGCCTTTCTCTCAGGATTATTGTGTAGCTTTTCACTTTAAGAAACTAACATGCAGTCATCTGACTAAATAATGCTTTTGCCCTAAATACTGCTCATAAACATCTCTTATTCCGTTGTCTCTAATATTTTACTGTTTCCCCTCAGCATAACTTATTCTCCTCATAATTCTGCTTTTTCTCTCACTGATTTGTGGTTTTAAAGGAAACCTTGGTGATTCATGGTGATAATGCTACATTCTTTAATGAGGTTCTGCCATTCACTGTGCTGTTAAATACATGTTTTATAACACTGAATTGTCATCACCTATACTGGTTGTCTTCGGTTTGGTTTCCCCAGAAGCAGACCCTGAGATTTTAAAGATTTGAGAGCAGGTAGTTTATTAGGGAGACGATCCCAGGTAGGAGAGAATGTGAGATAAGGAAGAAAAGGCAGGCCAGAAAGGTGTATTATCAAGCACCTTACCACTGTGGGCAACTGGAGCTTAATCCAACTAGGGAACTCTGGTAGCCCATGCAGAATGTGTACCTCACCTTACCCACAAAAGGGCAAGGGAACTGGGCTATTTATACACCAACTCCTATCAGTCATCTCTTAAGAACAGCTCCCTTTTGGACATTAAATCCTCAGCACTTCTGGTCTCCCAGTGCTTAAGCAAAGCAGACTCTGGAAGTCAGAGAAAGCCCTTGGGCTAAATAAATAAATATAATGCAGGTATCAGCAGTCAGGACTATGGGCACTGAAATGGTAAAGGCAAGAGGGTAAGATCCTGAAACATCAGCTACACTGGCTAATTAAGGGAAAACACTGTATTGCAATCACATTGCATAGACTGGGTGTTTTCTTTCTCACTGTTATTTCCATTCAGTCACCAATATCTGCTGGTGTTGCCTCCCAGCTAGCTCTGGGACCTCCCCTTTCTTTGCTATTTTTGCTATCTTTTAGTCACAAACGCCTGCATTCTTGCCTCTTACCACACCCCAAGAGTTCTTGCCTCCAAGCCTTTGTTTTAGGGTGGAGGTTGCCTCCCTTTGCTGGAATGTGTTTCCACCTCTCTAAGTGCCTATTGCATTCCTTTTCCAAAGCCCACCTCTCCAAGATACTTCACACGTCCTTCTGCTGTGGTTTGTGGCACTGCATTTTAGCCCCTCTCACACTCTGCCTTCTATTAAGTTAGATTAATAGGCATCTCTCTTTCTCACTAGACTGTAAACTCCCGAAGGGCAGGTGCTGGTGTTCGATTACTAAGGCGCCCACTCCAATGCTTCACACATAGTAGATATTTGCTAGATGCTTGTTGAACTAAGTTGAATAATTTAAATCCAAAATGGGCTGGAAAACGATGCTGTTTTGAGAGGCCACCGGATTTGATTACCTGGATAGGGAAAACATACACTCGATTTTTCTAACAGTTTGCACTCAAGCTGTCATTAAAATTAAAGTCTTTTATTATATGCTTTCATTGTTGCTGAATTAATACTCCCTGTGCCTTGGAGCAGTAGATGTAACAGCTTCTGTTAGTTATAATTTTGTGACATCAGGCAACAAGCAGTTGGGAAATTGCAAGTGCTAGTAATATAACTTTACATATAGTATATCATTACAAATGAGAAAACAGGGCCTGGGGGCAGGGATGCTCTGTAACTTACTTTTCTAAGAAGAAAGAAAACTCAATGGAATGACAGTAAATTCTGTAAAAGGCATTTTCTCCTTAGGAAAAAAAAGACGGTGCCCATTTAGTTACCCTGTAATTTCAATTAATTTCCTCATGGCAACATGCTAAAAGAAAACAAATTCTCTCTCTCTCTCTCTTTCTCTGTGTCCTCTGTCTCTCATGTGCACACATACACACAAGCATGCACATGACTCTGAGAAGGATCATTTTAGGAATCTGGGTTGGCACTGGTCACTGCTCCAAGAATTAAGGACCTAGACTGTGTAAATCACTTTGTTTTATGTGAAACGTCCATCATTTCCTCTCCCCTTCCTCACCCATTTCTACATTTGCACGCATCTATAAGCTACATAATTCCAACGAGTAGGGAAACAGCGTTTAATGATATGATAACAAGAAGAAATGCTCCCACTGTGTTTAAATGAATTAAATGAAGTCATATTTTGAGAGAAGAGTGGGACAGTCCCCTCCTGGGACTAGGAGTCAAGA
The DNA here is from genome assembly GCA_963574885.1 of Lepilemur ruficaudatus. Lineage (NCBI taxonomy): Eukaryota > Metazoa > Chordata > Mammalia > Primates > Lepilemuridae > Lepilemur > Lepilemur ruficaudatus. Next base: position 10,925 of record CAUYRT010101979.1, read on the forward strand.
CTAAGGACTGTGGGTGAGCTTCGTTGGCACTCCTCTGTGATCCACGTCACCTCTCACATGCCCACTCCTTCCGATGACCCACCTCAAATGCTGATACACATCTAATCAGGAAGCTGTAGTAATGCAAACCCTGAATTACTATGGCTTAACTAAATGTAGGACTATTTGGGGTTCTTTTTGTTGTGTGTTTTTTAGTCTTTTTGTTTTGTTTTTTTTTTAATCTTACCCGAGAAGAAGGTAGACTAGGAGTGATATGGGAGAGCCATGATCGTTAGGGACTTAGACTCCTTTTGTCATCTTTCTCTGTTTATATCTGTTTTCCATCTTCAGCATTGACTCATGGTCATAGATAACTTGCTAGAGCTCCATCTATCACCTCTGTGTTCCAAGGAGGAAAAAGAAGGATCAAGGAAAAAGGAGTAAAGGTCAAAAGCAGTGCTCTCTCAGTCTATCAGCATCCTTTGGACAGCTTTCCTGGAAATTACACCCAATTACTTTCTCTTATATCTTATTGGCCACCTCTGTCAGAAAAGGAGAACAGGAAATGCATTTTAATACCTGTGCTCCTTGCTTAGGTTTTCTTTCTTAAGAAAGAAGGGAAGAGTGGATATCAGGAAGGTAAAACACACAGACATACACAATATTACTTCTGTTAGATGCTTATATAGATTGGATTACAGAACAGTAGTGACAACATGCTTTAAGTGCCTAAAGTCTCTGTGAATTTCCAGTTCTCCTGTTGATACTGTTTGGTTTACAGAGAGAGAGAGAGAGAGAGAGAGAGAGAGAGAGAGAGAGAGAGAGAGAGAGAACACATGCACTAAGAGGCCTGACATTTTCTGAAGTACTGAAATCTCTTTTTGAAATAGCTTGCGTTTTTCAGCATCTGGAATTCTAAGCACCTGAACTCTGTACCAGACTCTAGGGTAGGACAGTACAAATCCTTTACTAACATGACTTAGGTCTTCACCTCTTAACAGCCCTATTTCTTTGCTGAGGGAGAGGTGGGCCTGGAGGGAAGCAAGTATCATTATTTTCTTTCTACTAGCCAAAGCTGTCTCTTTGTTCATTCTCAGCTTTCAAAAGAGTTGAATCCACTTTTAAACTCTTAGGGATTCATTATCAGAAGAATAATAAGAAGAAGTTTGAGTGGGCTCTGATGGAAATAGAGACCAGGAAGCCCAAGGTTGTGCTCTTAAAGACAAAAGCTAGAGTAAATCCTAGGATTGCAGCGGGCACAGTGCACCAGAATCCATATCCTTTGTTAGAGAGGAATGCCCTGGTTTTTTGTTGAGATGATCTCCTAACCCTACAGAATTTCAAATCAGGAATTTCCCATTTCACTTTTTAGGAAGAACATAAAATTGTATGCTGGCTGGGGCCTCAGATTCCTGATTCTGCTCTCTCCATCCTCTCAAGCCTCCAAATATGTATTTAAAAAGGAGGCAATTGGGGCAATGCAACAGCTAAATAGGAGAGATGATGTACTTGTTGGCCTCAGAACAGTCATCACCGGGACATTCAAATGATTACGGGCAATTTCTAAGGAGGTAAAGGTAGCAGGTTTAAGTCTTATATGGATTGTTTAGCTCTAATATCTTCATCAGCTACATACATAATGATAATCATGGCTAGCAAGTATTTATTCCTCTTTTGATCTGTCATATCTAATATGATCTAAATGGAATAGATCATTAGATTCAAGATTAAATCCCTGTTAAAGAGATGGTCAGTCCTTGAGTTTTAATAATTAATTTGAAGAATCATCATCAATCTTCTCTCAATTACCTTTTATATTTCAAATGATCATTTTTTGAAAGCCTTGTCATTGAATATACTGTAAAGAGTGAAAAAAATAAAAGTGTTTATACGAAATGTGACTTATCCTCAAAGGTCCATAGAAAAGAACATCTGTCATCGTTAAAGACCATGTAACCTTTTTTTCTCTGCCTGGGGAAAGTTCAAAGTTGACAGTGAGTTCACTTGAAGAGATGTAATATGAAGTCAAAGCAAAGGTAAGTTGACAGGACAAGCAAGATAAAGTTTACCGAGGAGTCTTGGCCCCTCTCATGTGTTCCATGATCTCACCTGAAACAAAATCCTTGTTCTGCTTTATCTTCCTATGCATCCAGGAGATTTAAGTAGTAACTGATGCTGTCTGTAGAGTGAGTACTATAGACATAACACCACTCCCGGTTTTCCTATTCATGCCAGGGAGGTTATTCCAGAATATGGTTTATGGGGGGAGATGGAGCAGAATTAATACTCTTTACGGTGCATAGAGATGATTTAAGGGCTGGTCTTTTTCAGATAATACTTTCCTTAGATAATATTTCCCTAAAGAAATGCTGCAGCGTCTGTTCCGTGGTATTCTTGGACCATATGAATGGAGGCACTTGGTTGGGAGTAAGACAGCAAGTTTCCAAAATCTCTTTACTATATCTTTGCTTTTCCACTCTATGAAATACTTACCTAGAAGAGTTTTTAAATTAAATTTCGTTTAGCCCATTCTCTGACAATCAAGTCCAGGCATCAAAAAAGTAGATATTTTCTAAATATTGAAATACCACGTAGCCTGTAAAAAATAAGGCAAATTTGTACTGATGTGGAAAGATGTTCCAGTGTATATTAAGCACCAAGAAATGGATTAGGTTGCATAACATTCATAGTATTATTCCTCTTTTTAAAGGATGAGTAGGTAGATGGATGGGTGGATGAGCAGACACATTAGGGTGACTTGCTGCAACATCTGGAGATAAGTGGTATTTGCAAGAACTTTTAATAGTGGACTTCTTTAATAAGGACTGATAAGAAAGAGCATTCTGATTACCTCTTTTTAAGTAGTTTGATTTTAAAAAATATGTATTAACAGGGTTTATCTGAGTGGCAAGATATTGGGCCATTTTTAATTTCTTCTTTATATTTGTCTGTATTTAAAAAAGCAAACCTCAAATCAGTATTATCTTTAAAAGGTACTCCTGGCTATGTTTTCTTTTTTTAATTAAGTTTTCTATTTAAAATTTTCATATACTCACCAGCCAATTGGTATTAGCTGATCAACACCTAAGTGGACACACAGGAACAACATTTATTGGGTGTCCGGCAGACAGGAGGGGGGGAAGGGGATGGGTATATACATACATAATGAGTGCGATGTGCACCGTCTGGGGGATGGTCAGGCTTGAGGCTCTGACTGGAGGGGGGAGGGGGGCAAGGGCAATGTACGTAACCTTAACATTTGTACCGCCATAATATGCTGAAATTAAAAAAAAAAAGTATCGTACATCTTATACATCTGGAATTATAGACCTTTTTTTTTTGAGACATAGTCTCTGTTACCCAGGCTAGAGTGCCATGGCATCAGCCTAGCTCGCAGCAACCTCAAACTCCTGGGCTCAAGCAATCCTACTGTCTCAGCCTCCCGAGTAACTGGGACTACAGGCATGCGCCACCATGCCGGGCTAGCTTTTTCTATATATATTTTTAGTTGTCCAGCTAATTTCTTTGTAGTTTTTTTAATAGAGATGAAGTCTCGCTCTTGCTCAGGCTGGTCTCAAACTCCTGAGCTCAAATGATCAACGTGCCTCGGCCTCCCAGAGTGCTAGGATTACAGGCGTGAGTCACCACGCCCGGCCCATCTTATACATCTGATGATTATTATTGGAGTAGTGATTAAGAGTATGGGTTTTGTGGTTAAATAGTTTAAGTCCTGGCTTTACCACTCACTAAATTACCTTAGTATCAGATTCTTCATCTTTAAAATTGGAGAATTAACAATTCCCCCACCTCTTAGGGCCACTGTGAGGATTAAATAAGGTAAACCCTTTGAGACAGTTTAGCATAATGCTTGGTATGTAAATGCTCTGTGTTACTTATTTTTATAAGTAAAAGCCTAATGTTTTCTCTTTTATGACTCCAATTTTAAATTCAATTTTGTTCATTTGGAAACCTTTATTTTTTTTTTTAATTAGGAAATCATTCCTTCTATAGATAAATGTGCAGTGTTGTGGTTGGTCCTGTATTTAGATCCTTTGTTTTTTTATTTCTAGGCTCTCCTACATGGAGGCTGATGTTTTAAAGAATGATTATAAGGCTGTGCGTGGTGGCTCATGCCTGTAATCTCAGCACTTTGGGAGGCTGAAGCAGGAGGATCACTTAAGCCCAGGAGTTCAAGACCAGCCTGGGCAACATAGCGAGACCTTGTCTCTACAAAATATTTTTTAAAAAATTAGCTGAGCATGGTGGCACATGTCTGTAGTACCACCTACTTGGGAAGGTGAGACAGGAAGATTGCTTGAGCTCAGGAGTTCGAAGTTGTAGTGAGCTATGATTGTGCCACTGCACTCTAGCCTGGGTGACAGAGTGAGACCCTGTCTCAAAAACAAACAGACAAACAAAAAAAGGCTGGGCGCGGTGGCTCACGCCTGTAATCCTAGCACTCTGGGAGTCCAAGGCAGGGAGATCATTTGAGCTCAGGAGTTCGAGACCAGCCTGAGCAAGAGCAAGACCCTGTCTTTACTAAAAAAATTGAAAGAAATTAGCTAGACAACTAAAACATATATATATATATATGTATATACATATATATATAAAAAATTAGCCGGGCATGGTGGCGCATGCCTGTAGTCCCAGCTCCTCGGGAGGCTGAGGCAGGAGGATTGCCTGAGCCCAGAAGTTTGAGGTTGCTGTGAGCTAGGCTGATGCCACGGCATTCTAGCCCTGGCAGGTGAGTGAGACTCCATCTCAAAAAAAAAAAAAAAAAAAAACTTAAAGTGTCTTAAATAGAATTGTTTGATAGGCAGGTATTTTCACTTACTGCTTCATATTTATGATGGGTATTATTTTAATGTTAAGGTTTTAAATACTAGATTGTAAGGTGTTAGTGGGTCAAGAAATTGATTCAATGGACATGATAAATTGTTTTTTAAATGAAATAAAGACTAGGAAACATCAGCACATTAATATTCATGAAGGATAGTTATTCATGAAACTTGTTTGCATGTATATGTGTGTATATATGACTACACACATATATGCATGTGTGTTTCTACATTATGAATATAGATGTTTCTATGTATGTATACATATACACAGAGACTTATCCAAATATATACGTATATATTTACTGTATTAGAAAACATATATTTCTTTCTGGGGGTTACAGTAAGAATAAAAGTTTATAAGCCACTGCTCTATGGCACTAGGGTATACAGGGATTGTGCTGTGTATTACAAATATGTAGTGTTTTGCGGTTGTTTATATTTTATTTTATTATTTATTTATTTATTTTTTAAAAAGCCTACAGCACCTGGTATTCCCAGGTAGTGTCGCATCTAAGACTAACCAGGCCTGACCCTGCTTAGCTTCCGAGATCAGTTAAGATCCGGCGCGTTCAGGGTGGTATAATTCTAAGTAAAATGCAATTGGTGTATATATAAACACGTACCATATATATACACACACACAGTATATATATATGTATACACAGTATATATATATACACACACACTGTGTGTATATATACATATGCTTGTTGATGCCTACTATTTAAATTTATAGCTATAATACTAATGTTCATTCAGTGAACACACATTTAGTATTTACAGTGTGCATCATTGTGCTTGATATTGGAGATACAAAGTTTACAACAAAAGTTGTGGTCTCTACCCTCAAATAGCTCATGGCCTTTAACATTTTAAAAAGCAGTGAATTAGTAGAAAAGGGACAGAAGACAAGATACTGGGAAAACTTAACCACTATGATAGTGAGAATTGCAGTGTGCTATTCACTTTTACACACATTGTCCATCATTTATATAGACCTTTACATTTTAAAGAGTTCTTTCCAATATCTTTTGAGCCACATAACAATCATCTGTGAAAGTGTTCTTACTCCCTCTAGGGATTAAGAAACGAACACTTGAAGAGGTTACTTTGACTAAGATCACCTAAGTAGTAGAAGGTAACAGAACTAGATTTACATCTTTCTCCTAATCCACTGTAGTGTTCTTTCCCCAGGTATGACTCTGAAAAGATCTGTAGTCAGTTATAGACTCCAATTTGAGCAATTTAAAAATCTTATGGAGAAAATAAAATTGAGGGAGCAGAGCCTTGATTTATGAAAGGTTGATAGATAATTTATGTTTGCTAAAAACAAAATACACAACATGGTAATAAAGGAAATTCAAATGTAATTTTTCTAAAATATATTCTATGAAAAATGGAAACTATTCAGTAAAATTTCATTTGTCATTCCTTTTTCACTGGAAACTTAATGAATCTGCCTTCTCGATTTCTTTGAGATATTTGTAAATTTGTTTTTCTTTATTATAGATGTTGGTATAAATAAGCATTTATTCTATTATCTCTGTTTCACAACTTTGGCTTTTTTAATATAGTACAATTTATTCAAATCTTCTTTCTGTGTTCCACTATTGTTACAGGAATATAAATTCACTTGGATGATGGGGTCAAAAAATCTTTGAATGTTCCTTATTTAATATACTTGGCATAGTATTGATTTAGAGCATACTTTCTAGGATTCTAACCCATTAATAAGTAGTGCCAGAGCATAAGACACTAGTTCATTTTACCTTTGTCTTCTTTGCCTTCCTTCCCAATAGGAGTATGGATGGTTCCAAAGCCTTCTATACTTTTCTTCAACTTCCTTTATCTCTCCTAAAGCTTCATCACAAAATCTTCTCTTTCTCAGTTACTTTGCTTTTTCCCCAAGACCCTGGCCCTTCTTTTTCTAATTATACCCCAAAAGTCTGCTAATTTACAGTTATTTGAACCAAAATTCTTAGAGATTTCAAAAGATATACAAAAGCAGATCCATGTATCTTGGAATTTCAAGAGGAGAACTTATGGGGAGAGTTTACTGAAATGTTTTCTGTAAGTCATACAGCATTCCCAGAGGATTCTACTTAAAGGAAGCAAATTTTTCCTTGACCAAGTCTAGGGGTATAACCGTTTTTATTGTACATGTCTGTCTTGTAATAAATTCTGTTCTGTGTTTCTACTTTGTGTTGGTAGATGCAAATGAAACTGATGGAAATGAAAGATCTGGAAAATCATAACAATCAATTAAATTGGTGCAGTAGCCCACACAGCATTCTTGTAAATGGTGCAACAGATTATTGCAGCCTCAGCACCAGCAGCAGTGAAACAGCCAACCTTAATGAACATGGTGAAGGCCAGAGCAACCTAGAGTCTGAGCCCATACACCAGGAGTCTCCAGTGAGTCTAATAGTTCTATAATCTTCATAATCAACTTCCTGATGCAGTCAAAGTTTTGTTGTCATCATACCTCACATAAATATGTGGCCTTGCCTCATCTGAGAACATTGAGATTTCTTTTTTAGAAACAGAGAGTGGGTCCTGATCCAAGAATTCTAACAGTTTTAGCTAGTATAAAAATGTAATTTTAGTTAGCTAATTTATTTTTTATAGAGCATATTTTTTAAAACACAGTTCTATAGATAAAAACTTTTTAAAAAGTTTTTTAAGTACCCTCACCCAACACTAAAAGTAATTCTTTATTACATAATATTGAGGATATTCATTTACCCATTATTTGGAGAGCAACAATCATATGCAAGTGTGCTGTGTTATGTGTGAGAGCAACAGAGACAAAAGGAAGCCTTAACCCTTCTTTCAAGCAGCATACAGACTAGTATTATAGGACTGTAATAATGGAAGCACAAGATATTTAGGCAAGATAGTTTGGAGGGGGCTTAGAAAGTATTTTGTAGGGAAAGCTTTGCAAGTGAGCCTTTACAAGTAAGAAGGGGTTAAGCAAAGAGGAAGGTGATACATTTCTGGGAGAGAAAACAGTATTAGCATAGGTACAAGGTGGGAGAAAACAGGTAGCACAGAATCATGAAAAGTTTTGAAGGATATATTGTGATGGTGAGGAGGATATTGGTAAGAGATGATGCTTTCTCCTAGTAGGCATCTGGATTTCTTCTGTCTAATACTTTATCAAAATATAGATGTGTATTTCCTACCCCAAATTTGCTGAACTAGAGTTTCTGGGATGGAGCCAGGTACATATGTTTAAAAAACAAATTCTATAGGTGATAATGATATGTACCTGGATGAAAATGACCAGGTACTTTTAGGTTAGAAAGAACCAGAGGGTAAGAAATTTGGATTCATCTTAAAGCATTGGGGGATTTATCTTACTGCAGTGAGTAGCCATTAAAGAATTTTAAACAAGAGGTGACATGATTAAATTTACCTCTTAGAAATATGGAAAATGGATTGGAGAGTGAGACTGTACACATAGAGATAAGTTAAGAGACTGTTGGAATAGTCTATGTAAGAGTTGTTTGTTTTAGTCTGCACTTAGTAACAAGAGAGATGATGAGAAGAATACAAGTTTGAAAGGTGTTAAAAATGAAAAATTAACAGACTTGATTTTATTTAGACAGTGTAGTCATTGTACATTATACAGTTTTCTTTCAATCACAAAAGGCAGATTACTAGGTTATTCTTCAAACACATAAGGGTAGTATGAAATAAAGATTGCCCCTGCTACTTCTTTAGCCTTTTACTCACTGTCAGGAAAACAATGGGAAACCATGGAAGGGCTTGTAACCAGAAAGTTCATGAGCAAATTCACATTTTAGATCTATTACTTTGGCTACTATAAAGAGGAAAATTGGAAGAGCACATATTAGAGACAGGAAAGCGATTGGAAGGAAGGCTATTCCATTAATCTGGACCAGAAATGATGATACTATAAATGATAGTGACAGTGAAGATGGAGAAGAAGGGAAGGATTTGAAAAAGAGGTAAGAGGTAGAGTGAGCAAGACTAGGAGTCTTATTCTAGCTGGGGTTTAAAGAGGACCTGGAGGCTCCTGACATGAGTAACTTTGATGCTTGATGGCACTGTTTTCCTAAGAAAGATCATTCAATAAATATGTTCTACTTGTCTTTTTAAATTTTTAAATAATTTTTGATTATCCTTTGTCAATTTCCTCTGCCAAGTAGAAAAGTATATTGTTAGTTCATCAGCATTAATATTTTGTAGGCAAGAAGTAGTCCTGAAATACCACCTTCAGGTGTGACCGATGAAAACGAAGTGCTGACTATAGCTGTTAATGAAGAAGAAGTTTGTCCTGAATTTGACAGTAACAGACCTTCAAAAGAGGTAAAAATAATTTTATATTTAAATATTCTCATAGTCAGGTGTGGTGGTATGTGTCTATCGTACTAGCTACTTGGGAGGCTGAGGTAGGAGGATCACTTGAGCCCAGGAGTGTGAGGCCAGCCTTGGCAAACCTGGCTCTTAAAAATATATAAACAAATTAATTAATTAATTTTAAAAATATTCTTATCACTGTTTTCCTTAGATGGATTAGACTCTGTTTTCGGCTAAGAAAAGAGAAAAATGTGTTCAATGTACTTTGTAACTACAAAAATATTTGTCATATTACCATCAGTTGATTTTTCAAAGTATGTGTCTGACCTGAATATGTACTATTTTATTATAAAATGTTATGTTTTGAAACTATGGTTTCTAAAACATTTTTTTTAATTTAAAATTATTTTTAGGAAGATCCATTTAATGTAGACTCAAGTTCACTAACTGATCCAGTTGCAGATACAAACTTGGATTTTTTCCAGTCCGATCCTTTTGTTGGCAGTAAGTATTCTTTTTTTATATCGTAGATTTACCCCCAAAGGGGGGATTTTTAATGTGTAAGCTGCGTAAGAATCGGGGCTTCAGTTTTGAGAGCCAACTTGTCACAATAAAAGTAGAAATGAGAACGAGGGTTTATGTGTTTAGATTTGCTAGTATTTATCTTCCACAGGCAACTAAGTCCTGGGACTAAGCCTTTGATTATGCCTTAGGAGCCCCCACTTAAGAGTATGTTTCTTCAGATAGGGACCAAAGGAAAGAGATGTTGTAGATCAGTAGAGGAGATTGGGTACTCTTGTACTCTTAAGTTAACCAGCAATTATTTACTAAAAATGCCAAAGTGTGTTTTTAAAACAGTGGAAGCTGTAGCAGCATTAGAAGTCTGATTCCTCCCTTTAAGGTGTCTACCTTAAGTCTTACTGAAAAAACAAAGTTTGATAAATTAAAATGTCTCATGTCGGTGTAAAATATATTAAATACTGCTTGTGTCAAAGTTTTTTTGCATTTTTATTTTATTTCCAAAATTACCTTGTGAAACTCCTTGATCACTTGATCACAGTTTTAAAGATGGGAAACTAAGGCACACAGGTGAAATAACTTGCTCAGAGTTTTGGCAGAAATGAACCCAGGTATTAGAATTCTTTTTCTTTTTCTTTTTCTTTTTTATTTTTTATTTTTTTTTTTGAGACAGAGTCTCACTTCTGTTGCCCGGGCTGTAGAGTGCCATGGCATCAGCCTAGCTCACAGCAACCTCAGACTCCTGGGCTGAAGCGATCCTTCTGCCTCAGCCTCCCGAGTAGCTGGGACTACAGGCATGCGCCACCATGCCCGGCTAATTTTTTACATGTATTTTTAGTTGGCCAATTAATTTCTTTCATTTATAGTAGAGACGGGGTC
>CAUYRT010101982.1:0-12820 GCA_963574885.1 Lepilemur ruficaudatus
AAACAATCACAATTGGTCTCATACCACAGGTACTAATAACACTTTGTCACCCTGTCAGGAACAGGCAGAGGGAGAGTGCTGAAATGGGAGGAAGGCCTCGGGAGGGGCATCCCAGAAGTCAGCAAGCTTTTCCTAAAAGTGTCAAAGAATGAACATTTGAGTCTTTGCAGGTCATTCAGTCTGTTGCAAATACTCAACTCTTCTGTTATAGCACAAAAAGTAGCTACAAGATGATACCTAAATCAATTGGTATGCCTGTGTTCCAATAAAACTTCATTTATGGATGCTGCAATTTAAATTTCATGTAATTTTTATGTGTCAAAAATATTATTATTCTTGGCCAGGCATGGTGGCTCACGCCTGTAATCCTAGCATTCTGGGAGGCCAAGGCAGGTGGATCGTTTGAGCTCAGGAGTTCGAGACCAGCCTGAGCAAGAGCGAGATTCCGTCTCTACTAAAAATAGAAAAAAATTACCTGGACAGCTAAAAATATATAGAAAAAATTAGCCAGGCATGGTGGCGCATGCCTGTAGTTCCAGCTACTTGGGAGGCTGAGCCCAGGACTTTGAGGTTGCTGCCTCAGCCCTCAAACCTGGGCGACAGTGAGACTCAGTCTCAAAAAAAAAAAAAAGAAAATTATTATTATTATTCTGATTTTTTAAAACAATTTGAAACCGCAAAAACCACTCTTAGCTCATGAGCAATACAAAGCAAGCAACAGGTCTCATGCGGCCCACAGTCAGTGGCTTGTCCACTCGGCTGTAGCCCAGTGGTTCTCTGTCAGTGCATAAGAGTATCAAATGGATGCCTTTTCTGTTAGTCTCCTCAATTAGGGAAATTTCCATTGAATCTGCAATGTGATATGTAGTATTTCTTCCCTATTTCTTTTTATCCCTTTAAAAATTATTGATCCAGGCCGGGTGCAGTGGCTCATGCCTGTAATCCTACCACTCTGGGAGGCCAAGGCAGGTGTATCGCTCAAGGTCAGGAGTTCGAGACCAGCCTGAGCAAGAGCGAGACCCTGTCTCTACTATAAATAGAAAGAAATTAATTGGCCAACTAAAAATATATGTAAAAAATTAGCCGGGCATGATGGCACATGACTGTAGTCCCGGCTACCTGGGAGGCTGAGGCAGAAGGATTGCTTGAGCCCAGGAGTTGGAGGTTGCTGTGAGCTAGGCTAACGCCACGGCACTCTAGCCAGGGCAACACAGTGAGACTCTGTCTCAAAAAATAAATAAATAAAATAAAATAAATAAATAAAAATTATTGATCTAAATCTCCTCAGAACATAATATAAAAAATAAGCAACATGATAAGAAACCTGGGCAATAAAGGGCTAACACAGCAGGCCTGGGTTGCTCAAACCCTGCAAATTCCCAGGAAAGGTCTGTCCTTTCAAGACTGGTCCTTCTCCTAGAAACAGAGCTCTGAGCCCTTGGAATATCCTGTCTGATAAGTGTATTGGTATACCTGAGGCCAAGGACCATGTGGCACCAGTTTGACTAGATAGTTTATAACAATGTGACTTACAGAGATCACCTGTTTTTTTGCACTGGGGCACTGGAATCTAAGTAATTGAGGTCAGTCACATAGGCACTGCACACCCATGTGACTGGCCCCCAATAAAAACCTTGGACACCAGGGGTTGGATGAGCTGCCCTGGTTGTCAACTCTTTACACATTGTTGTTGAGAGAGCTAAGCACGTCCCCATGTGACCCCACTAGGAAGAGACACTGGAAATTTGGGCCTAGTTTCTTTTAAACTTTCCTCCATGCACCTTTCCCTTTGCTCATTTTAATCTGTATCCTGTTTGCAGTAATAAACTATAACTGTGAGTATAACAGTTCTTCTGAATCCTGCTTGTGGAGTCCTTTTAGTGAATCATCAAGCCTGAGAGAGGGCTTGGGGACGCCAGACACAGTATCAGGAAAACTAATTACTTACACTTCATGAGTTATTTAATTTCCAAAAAAAAAAAAATTAGCTTCAAACATCACACAATGAATCTACAAATCCAAAACAAGAAACTTTCAAAGGTGACAATGTGGGCTCAGAATCCATGGACATGAGGTGGCTGGATGGTAGAGGGAGAGTGACTTCCTCACAGTGGGATAGGCCAGGCTCCTGGGCCCATGATTTGGCCAAGTTTCCTGGAGGCCTGGGTTAAAGGAATCTCAGAAGTGTTATTGCTGTGACTTTCTGATCCGGAGCACTTTCAAGATTCAGACAAATTATTGTGGGTTAAGGGTTTGTTCAGGAACAATCAATTTGGGATGGCTTCTAAAAGACACTAGTCTTTTATAACATCATTGTTCCAAATACCCATCAAAAACTCAGTATTTAATATTGTTTATAAGCTGGTAGAATAAAATCAGTAGAATTCATAAGACTATAATCATAAATTTCTGTAGTTTACTTATAATCACAAGTGACCAAACTCTAAAGTATTCTATATATTTTTAATTAAATTTGGATTACATAATGCAGAAAGTGTTTTCTGTACCCTTATACAGTTACTTACATGAAAACATCAGTAACTTTTTAAGTTCCCTTTTATAATAATCCTCCACATATCAGAATACTCAGTATTTCTAAACAAAAAACATTACTTTGGGACTGGGCGCAGTGGCTCATGCCTATAATCCTAGCATTTTGGGAGGACAAGGTGGGAAGATCACTTGAGGCCAAGAGTTGGAGACCAGCCTGGGCAATAGCAAGACCCTGGTCTCTACAAAAAAATTAAAAAATTAGCTGTGTGAGGTGGCAAACACCTATAGTCTCAACTACTCAAGAGGCTGAGCCAGAAGGATCACTTGAGTCCAGGAGTTTGAAGTTGTAGTGAGCTATGATGATGCCACTGCACTCTAACTGGGGCAATAAAGCAAGACCCTATTTCAGAAAAAAAAAAAAAATGGCAAGATAAAATTTTAAGTTAAAATGTTCCCATATATCTCATTACCAGGACAACTTATTTTAAAAAAAAAAAAAAAACTTCCTTTTCCACAAGAATTTAGTAAAGTTTACCTTTTTCACCATCAATTTACTAGTTACCAAATCATAACACATTCAATTCCTAAGTCACTTCATTATCTGATCTCTTGAAAAATAAGCAAGATTTCTGTATTTAATCATAAATACACACAAAAAAAATGTGACAGTAAGTGGAAGTGACACAGGTAATGATAGTAGCAAAACTCCAGTCTGAAATCACAGATCAACTATATGGAGCTAAGTACACACTTTATTTTCTATTCTTTTACATTCTCACCTCTCTTTTTCCTTCGTTCTCGAATTATCTTCTGAGCTATCCTCCTCCAACGGGGCAAAGAACTTAACAGTTTAAACTTGGACATTATAGAGAGGTCATTGCAAACGGCAGGTCTCAACTCATTGAAGAGGAATCTCAAACGTTCGATGACAGGAGCACAGACCTCCTTGTAAGAACGGCCCTGTTCTTGATGAGTCTGCAAAGTTAAACAGAAAAAGATAACTTAACAACAAATATCTCAGAAACTGCACAGCACAGAAGAAAAAGAATTAAAATCTATTCACCTTAATGAGTGAACATTTTGCTTGGTAGACAACTCTACACACATCCACCACTGACTTAGGCAATGTTCTGTGCTTTACTTGCTCAATACCAAGAGTACCTACATGAACTAAAGATAATGCCACATGACCTGTAAAAAGACATTAAAGAAGGGCAGGGTGGGAATGAATATGTATGGCATGTCAGTCAAAGGATCTACAGTACGGCTAAAACACACAGTTATCAAGCTCCATACCTAAATCTTCATGTTTTAAGAGGCAACATAACAGTAAGCGGCCAACCTCTTCCACAGGATGCTCGGGAGGAAACGTGATTGGCGTGGTCAGGTGGCACTGCCTACAGTACCTTTCAATTTGACACAGAAAGTCCTGCAACAGAAAGGGCTGGAGGTAACTTCAGAGCCACCCAGTGAGTCTTTATGAATCCTAAACGTGCCACAGCTTATGATACACTTGAAATTAACAATACTTCTAAAGCCTCACTGGCAAGTTGAACAGACCCAGCTTCTCGCCTCAAAACCAACCCTCCCAACAATATGTGAAACAAAGTCTGTGCTATGTTAATAAAAGTGCATGTAAGTATTCCCATGTCAAACTCCTCAGCTAGACAGAATAATGAGTCAGTAGTCAGGGAAGATATAGCTCACCTTCACATTGTGATCCTGGATGTTATTGTCAGCGATGGCCTGCAGGAATGCCTGGGAATGGTCACCCAGGGCCCGTCTGTGGGAGCAGAGTCGAGATTTGCTGGCAGGTGTACCCCCAGGAGAGCTGCAGTGGTCCTCATCTTTCTCTTCGTTGTAGCTGTAATGGATCTGGCTGGTCTGCAGGCCTCCAGAGAAGATGGATGACTGAAGCCACTCTAGAAAATGCATAGGCAAACATTAAAGAGAAACTCAAGTGCACTACTCAGGAATAAATACAGAAAAAAATATGCTCAAGTGAATACTTATTTGCAAGGTGAAATTTAGCATCATTCACATGAAAGAGTTACATCCAATATTTACATAGACTAACTTACAACTCCACTATCTATGTTAACACAGGTAACACTTTCTGGTTATTCAACACACCTTAGGCATGGTATCAGAACTCAGGACAGTTCCAGTCCAACATTTACTGGATCCCTGCACTCTGCATGGAACTACCTGGTTCCACAGATACTGTCTGAAGACTGGGATTCCCATTCTAACAGGGAGAGCAGCAGTATAACACCACTCCCACAATCACTTGATTTCAATTGTCAGACTATGCAACAGAGGACTACAGGGGACACAAGAGCAAGGAGCAGAAAGACCACCACTATTCTGAAAGTCAGTAAAGCACTTGTCATGGAAGCGACAACTGAGCTGAGATCTGGAATAAGAAAAAAAGACTGAGCATCCAGGCAGGGAAACAGCAAACCTGAAGGGTTTCTACAAAGAAAAACATCTTCAGGGTAGGCCACATATTCCTAGAGCATTTATAAAGTAACAAGAATGAGAGAATATTTAACAACACACAATCTTTATTAAACGATAGATCCTTTGAGATGAGAGATCCAACAGGCAGGAAAGGAGGCTTCCGTGTGGTATAGGCTCAGTCAGGTCTGGTAAGACTATGCCATCCGTCAGGGCAAACAGGAATGTTATTTACAACTGTTTATGATAACTGAAGGAAAGGCACCAAAAAATAATCAGTGTGTACATCACTACAGACTTTTATTAATGACTTGTGTTATCAAAACATTGCTCTAAAACGCAAGCAATCATACCTGGAATGTACTCAGAGTTCTTCTACTGGACATTTAGATTTTAGAGCATTCCCTGAACCACCACATTAATTCTTCTAACACACAAATCTGACTCAACCCTCCCTGGCTCTCTCCATTTAAATCACAGGAGAGCCCCTCCTTATCGCTCAGAGACAAGCTTCTGATCCCTCCATGGATCAGGCCCCACCCACCAGGGCCCAAGCACTTTCTGCTCACTCTACCCTGGAGCTTCCCAGTCCCACCTTCCTTGCCCAACTCAGAGAAGCCCATCTTCCCAAGGTACGGCAAGTCTCAAGGAGGAAGGGAGAGCAGCAGCCCCTCAGAGGGCTCAGAAGGCAGTGCAGCGCCCAGCATGTGCCCAAGGGTCTGCAGCACAGGGGGCCACGCAGGCACTGAGGCCATCCTCACCCACTAGCCTGCCCCTGGAAACCCTTGCTCCTCTCAACAGTGCCCCTCACACTGCCATGTTTCTGCCCAGAATGGTCTCACACCCAGCTCCAGGGCTGTTGCCACTATGATGCCTTGAGTGTCCCCATTTCATCATTTACTGATCTGCTTAGAATGTCAGCTTATCATCAAACCAGCAGCAGCTGAAGGCAGAGGCACACCCTATCCGTCTCTGCGTCCTAAACTCCCAGCATGGTAACTACCACAAGCAACAACTCAACAGATGCTGGTCAGATGGACGGATGAACAGACAGATGAGAAACGTACAACCACATGTAGAAAAATTTAAATCCATTGTATGGGATATGGAGAAACTTCATTATTTTAGGTGATGACAAAGGTTGCCATTCCAAAATATAACTGACTTGCACTTGTTCTCAAACAGAATGCTGTTCCCCAATAAGAATAGCTAATCAACATTCTGTGCAACTTCTGGGCATGCAGGAAGATGACAGGCATGCTGGGCCCATCTGTTACAGCAGAGGTTCCCAACCTGTGGTGAGCTGTATAATTATTTCATTATATATTACAATGTAATAATAATAGAAATAAAGGGCACCACAGTAATGCACTTGAGTCATCCCGAAACCATCCTCCAACCCCTCTGGTCTGTGGAAAAATTGTCTTCCAAGAAAACAGTCCCTGGTGCCAAAAAGGTTGAGGACCACTGTTAGAGGATGCAGTAAGTGAGACTAGTCATTCTATAGACAGTCTCACATACTCTTTAGCTTCCTCTGCAGCCCAGAACATGAGAGCAAATGAAAGCCACTCACAGCTATTTCTAACTAACTAGCTGAGTCTCACTATCCTCACTTTTTGTCATAAACAACTTCATTGATTCTTCTTCCTCCCTTACTCGTAATGGCACTTTATGGTTCAACTAAAATAATCTGCTAATCGATTAGCAGAAAATAAGGTTTTTCTTACTGGCACATTCGACCTCAACAGGAGACAGCGGTGTGCTCACTGCTAAGTAGGAAGCGTGCAACCCGAGGAGCAGGCCCAGATTCCTCTCTGTGTCTATCAGAGGTGAAGAGAGACTTCCCAGATCCGGTATGGTAACAACTTCTTGGTCAGGCTAGAAAAAAAATGTCACCATCAGTCTGAGAAAATGTGGTTAATTACAAACGTAAAACTAAAAGGAACAGCTTATGTCCTTAAAATGTACTGCCATCATAAAGACAAGTGGGTGTTCCGGGCACCGTGTTCCTACACCTGTAATAATGAGTTTATAACGCTGTGCCCAAGTTAAGAGTAGATACCACAGAAACCCCACCCACCCTATAGAGCAGCCAGTAAATGCACAACTCTGCTGGTGGAAAAACCAAAGCACAGATAAATGACTTGGATAGAACATTACTTAGGTAATCAGTTTGCAAAGTCATTGTACACAATGATTCAGAAAATATAACAAACTGTTACATGCATAAAGAACCCAATGATAAAAATATGACACAGCGGCCAGGCATGGTGGCTCACACCTGTAATCCTAGCACTCTGGGAGGCCAAGGCGGGCGGATCACTCAAGGTCAGGAGTTCAAAACCAGCCTGAGCAAGAGCGAGACCCCGCCTCTACTAAAGATAGAAAGAAATTAATTGGCCAACTAAAAATATATAGAAAAAATTAGCCAGGCATGGTGGCGCATGCCTGTAGTCCCAGCTACTCGGGAAGCTGGGGCAGAAGGATTGCTTGAGCCCAGGAGTTGGAGGTTGCTGTGAGCTAAGCTGATGTCATGGCACTCTAGCCCGGGCAACAGAGACTCTGTCTCAAAAAAAATATATATATATATGACACGGTAAGTGTTAGTTGACAAGTATTAAGGAACCATGACCACACATGTAGAGAAAATTATTCTAACAAAAAGTGAACTCACTAAACAAAGAAAGAGTTCAAATAAAAATAATCTTAAACTTTTCCAGTCACACCAGATAATTTACAAGCAAAGTTAATTTTCCCCATGGTATTTAATGAATTTTATTACTTCTGGATACCTGAATACCTCGAAAGCCAATCCCGATACATAAACCCCAATGCTCATATGTAAGGAAGGACATATTTCTATTGTAAAGAACTACACTTCTATATAGTTCTTCCCAAAAAAACATACCTCAAGATAGTAAGTCATTCCAAGTTTCTACATAAGCTTACAAGAAAATTATAAAGACCAAAGTTTAACCTCTTTTTTGCATGGAAGTGTCTATATTTCTTACAAATTAATAATTTTTTAAGACCCGCACATCATAAGTCTTAAGAATAAATGTAAATTCACTTATGAAACAACTTGTAAAGGATCTTTATGTTTATTGCTAAATGCCCCACAAAGGTCCTAAATATCAGTACTTTAGGGTCAAAATCATCCTCTCACAAACATATAGAGAGGGTCTCCCTTGATGTCCAAGCACGCTCAGGGTACACAGCCTCACCTCCAAATACTGTCCAACACAAAATGCATGCATCGAATCCCGTGTGTCTTCAAACTGCAAAGCAGCTTCCAAAGCTACCACCGGGTCTTCCCCTGCAAACTGAGCTGAAACAAAAAGGGAAAAAGCAACACAACTTCCATACAATTTGCCTAGACAGCCATAGCAGAAATGGCAAGTAGGAAATAAGTTAGGCAGGTTAACTCATAAGCTAGGGTTACCAGAGTATAATGTATAATGATTTTTCACTCTCTCCCAGGGTTGTGTAGGCCAACTCAGAAGTTCGAACAAGTTCCAACAAGTATTGGAACAAAAAATGCATAATGATGAGAAATTCTTCAAACGTGTCTGAATTTGTTGATTAGACAGACACCAAAGTCAACAGATACATTAAAATGTGTAGGGGCTGGAGCAGAATTAAAGAGATCATTTATTATAAGTCAAATGCTCTGCTCAAAATGATACATGTTGCAACTTTCAACCATGGAGTAAAAAAATGCGTCCTTACCAAGAATACTATTTCCCGTTAACGACTGTGTCTGGAAGTCCTTTATGTCATACACTTTCCCATCAATCACAGTCCAGAAGCCTCCATCTTTATTGTGGTTCTCCAAATCAGCTTTGCGTATAAGTGTCACTTCCTCATTATTTCTACAGTTCTGACCTGTAAAAAATGATTCTGTATATAGAGAAACCAAAATCAATCAATCAATCAATCGATAGATAAAATGAAAATAACAAACTGTGTGAAAGAACTACAAGGAGAAATAGATAAATCCACAATCACAATAGTAGAATAACATACGTATCTCTGTAACTAACACCACAAACAAAAACTCAAACAAAAGTTCTATTAATTATAGAACGATTTTTGTAAAAGAACACTTACACAACATGACTATCAAATCTGACCATATGCTAGGCCACAGAACAAATCTCAATAGATTTCAAAGAAATTAAGTTATAGAGCTTATACAATGCAGTTAAACTAGAAATAGGTAACAAAATACACTTCAAAGTAACCCAAAGTTCCAAGAAAAAATGACTACAGAAATTAGAAATTAGAAAATGTGGCCAGGCACGGTGGCTCACGTCTGTAATCCTAGCACTCTGGGAGGCTGAGGCGGGAGGATCGCTCAAGGTCAGGAGTTCGAAACCAGCCTGAGCAAGAGCAAGACCTCGTCTCTACTAAAAATAGAAAGAAATTAATTGGCCAACTAAAAATATATAGAAAAAATTAGCCAGACATGGTGGCGCATGCTTGTAGTCCCAGCTACTCAGGAGGCTGAGGCAGAAGGATTGCTTAAGCCCAGGAGTTTGAGGTTGCTGTGAGCTAGGCTGACGCCACAGTACTCTAGCCCCAGCAACAGATTGAGACTCTGTCTCAAAAAAAAAAAAAAAAGAATAGGTTAGACAAGGACAAAACTTTCCTCAGTAAAAGTCCTTTAAGTTAAGATGCCATACCCATTATGCCAGGCCAGGCTAACTCTTCATGATCATCCCGTTCCTTTCCTGGTGCAAGGTGGTTGAACCGGTCCAGATGTTCTAATAGGCCACCCAGCAGAGGAACAGCTCCCGCTTCTTGCATAAGACCAGCATTTTTACTGAGCAGAAGCACTATAGAAACTACTAGTTCTGGAAGGAGAACACCTAGATTTAAAAAGAAAAAAAAATAGGAATTAAATAAAAGTGTTTATGCTATAAAAGCAATTTATATTATAACTTTCCTCTATGTTTAAGTTCTGATAAGTTACAAAATAAGGAATGCTTGTCCATTAGCATGTTTCTAGAGGATTATTTTCCTTTACTCTGAAAGAGACAGGCATAGCCATCAAACAAAACCCTTTTGAGTTACAGAAGTATTTTCCAAAAACACTATGTTTCAAACACAGAACTATGAACAGTAGTCTTTTATTCAGAAAACTAAATGTCTACTGCAATGTTTACCATCAGAAAAAAGCACTTAAAAATAATGCTCTAACTTCAAAAAATTAACTTTAAAAAATATGAGGGAACATTGGGATTTATTAAGGTTCTGAAAGGGGCAATTAATTTTTATGTCATCAAAATAAAATTAGACAATTACACTTGATCTCATTATTGAAGTATTAATAATGGAGGTATAAATCTAAATCACCAATTATATTTACAGTGATAAGAGTCCCATACTAGGTGATATACAGCATTGCCAGTAACTAACAAAACCAAAGGAGAAAAGGGCAGGACTAGAAAATTTATACAGAAAATGTAGTTTTATTAGGAAAGGATATATTTCAACTTTCATCAATCTCCTGAAATAAACATAAGCCCACAGGCAGGAAACAAGAAAGGTACCTGTGAAGTCCCCTTCCAAGATGCAGGCCACCTCTGCAAAGTGTCGCCAGCTGGTAGAAGCGACACTAGCTGCCACAGGCAGTATATCACCAATGTGTGTGCACAGAAGGGCTGTGTACTTCTTTAGCAAGGAGCCAACACCCATCAGCTCAGGGCCTTGAAGAAAGAGTGTAGAAAATTTCATTTTCACTATTAAAAATTTATTCTGTAAACAAACTGACTGCTCCACTATTCCCTTCTCCTCCCTCTACACACCTTTTACCTAAAATAATTTTCTCAAATAGGAGCCTATTAACCCTTAGTCCTTGGCTCTTATATCACATAACTTGAAAAACAGTGATTTTGATTATGTCGTCTTTTATAACCAGAACTATATACGTAGTACCTAGTAACTTTGGGTGTATAAATACAAAAGTTATAATTTATAGGTTTTTTTGTTTGTTTGTTTGTTTGTTTTAGAGATGTGATTTTGCTATGTTGCCCAGGTTAGACTTGAACTCCTGGGCTCAAGAGATCCTCCTGCCTCCTAAGTAGCTAGAACTACAGGCACAAACCACCATAGCCGGCTCTAAATTTTTAGAACTTTATATCCAGTATACGAATGTTTGTTTTCTTAAAGTTTATAAATTATTCCCAATAAACAAAGCTAAGTATTTTTCAGCCTCATAAAATCTTCAATTTTTCTGCCTACATGGTTCTTATTAATAATAGCTTTGCAGTCCTTCTGACTTTAGTCTTCAAAATGGTCACCTTTTTCAAACTATAAATTCACCTATTTAAATCTGAAAGTTTCCATCATTGACAAGTGCCTAATTCTTTTCGGGAAGTAATTAAGTTACATTAGGAAAAACTAGCTACAAAAATATTAACAAAAGCAGCAGGCATTCCCATCTTTGACAGAGAAAGCTCCCTCATGGAGAGCCAGCCACTGCGTGGGTACTTGTGGAAAGGCACCACTCCCTCTACAGCAGTGAGCACTTATACACTGCCCCATTTTGATCCTCACAGGCATCTCTCAGGGATTACCCCAATTCTACAGGTGAGAAAGCTCTAGCCCCAGGAGAGTTAGTCCAATGTCTAACAGCTATTAACTGGACCTATAACTGAAACCCAGTCTTCCTTCAATGACAACAATCCTTCCCACTACACCCAGCTGGCTCCCCAGTGTGACATATGAAGTCTGTCACTGTCTAGCTCCCACATCATGTTAGTCTCTAACATTCCATAACAAAAACATGGAACAAATCTAACAAATACTCTGTAACATCAAATTGAATGTACAGAATCCCACATTCCTGATGTCTAAAGAATTTAAATGTTAAGACAATGAAATTAAAAATATTGATGAGTCTAAGATAGAAATATTTGACCAGAAAAAGGTATGCAAATGAAGCCCCCAATTCATTGCATTTAACAGAATAAGAACTATACATCCGGGCATACAGAACAGACACATTAAAAATCTTATCAGACTGATACAAAAGTTATTACAGTGTTAGCATTGTTGAAATTTGCCATTTGATATTGGAATACATTCTTTTTTTTTTTTTTGAGACAGAGTCTCACTCTGTTGCCCTGGCTAGAGTGCTATGGCGTCAGCTCACAGCAACCTCAAACTCCTGGTCTCAAGCAATCCTTCTGCCTCAGCCTCCCAAGTAGCTGGGACTACAGGCATGCGCCACCATGCCCGGCTAATTTTTTCTATGTTTTTAGTTGGTCAATTAATTTCTTTCTATTTTTAGTAGAGACGGGGTCTCACTCTTGCTCAGGCTGGTTTCGAACTCCTGACCTTGAGCCATCCTTCCACCTCGGCCTCCCAGAGTGCTAGGATTACAGGCATGAGCCACCGCACCTGGCCGATATTGGAATACATTCTTAAACAAATGTGGTTGTATTACATATAATTTTAATGCACAGTTCTCACTTTATGTTTTTTGGCTAACGACTTATTACTGTTTATATTTATTTTAGACTATGGAAATGACGTTAGACTAAAGCAATGGAGACAACTCATAACATCAACAACGCATTTGGCCCAGGAACTGCTAACAAACCTACAGTGCAATGGTTGTTGAAGAAGTTTTGCAAAGGGCCAGGAATGGTGGCTCACGCCTATAATCCCAGCACTCTAGGAGGCCAAGGTGGGAGGATCGCTTGAGGTTAGGAGTTCAAGACCAGCCTGAGCAAGAGCGAGACCCCATCTCTACTAAAAATAGAAAGAAATTATCTGGACAACTAAAAATATATACAGAAAAAATTAGCCAGGCATGGTGGCCTATGCCTGTAGTTCCAGCTACTCGGGAGGTTGAGGC
>CAUYRT010101984.1:0-19398 GCA_963574885.1 Lepilemur ruficaudatus
GAATAATAAGTATGGAAAGAAAACGTTTTTATTTATTTTTTTATTTTTTTATTTTTATTTTTTTTTTTTTTAGACAGAGTCTCACTCTGTTGCCCGGGCTGTAGAGTGCCGTGGCATCAGCCTAGCTCACAGCAACCTCAAACTCCTGGGCTCAAGCAATCCTTCTGCCACAGTATCCCAAGTAGCTGGGACTACAGGCATGTGCCACCATGCCCGGCTAATTTTTTTTTTTACATATATATTTTTAATTGTCCAATTAATTCCTTTCTATTTTATAGTAGAGACAGGGTCTCGCTCTTGCTCAGGCTGGTCTTGAACTCCTGACCTTGAGCTATCCACCCACCTCGGCCTCCCAGAGTGCTAGGATTACAGGCGTGAGCCACAGCGCCCGGCCTATTTAACTCCATTTTTTGAGGCAAAAGCCTTGAACTACATTGGAGATTTATGTTGCTATTAGTCATGGTGTTTTCTTGCTTTTACTTTGTTTTTATTCAAAGACAATAGGAATAATTATTCATCTCCTGGATAGTACATTAGTTTTTGTGTGATTTTGAGCCCCACAGATTCAGGATACACAAATGTCATCCAGTGTGTGTAAGAATCTGTTCTAAATAACTGGTAGACAAGACAATGTGTTAAAAAAATAAAACTGAAACTTTGGTTTGCTATTTGATTTAAATGTCTTAACTATAAGAAACTATTTTTCTGTTGTTTAATTTTCTACTCTTTTATGAAAGCAGCACTTTGGGTATAAATAACCTTCCAGAATCAGGTAAACTATTTCTAGGCCTTTATGACATGCTAATATGTTCCCTTGGATTTCCTGAGTCTTTCTGGTGTTATTAAGTGCTGTCATTCACTCTTTGAACACTACTTAGAATTGCTCACTGTTCCCCAAAAGGTCATCAAAGCACTTAATAATTTCAGAAAGAGATAAGCAGGACAGAAGACCTTATCTGTATATCAAATGTGAGTTCATGTGTGACCTGCTACATCAGCCATACCGCTGTCCCTATCAATCCTATCTCCACCTCACCTTATCTTTGACTAACACAGCACTCGATAGGAACTCCCATGATTTCCCATTCTCATCCTGGCTTCTAAATTGATTTGCTATGCAACCTCTGACCAGCCACAGACACTCTACCTAGTTCTTTCTTTTATTCTATCAAGTGAGGGAAACCTACCTCCATCTTAATAGAAAAGGAATCTGCGAGCAGTAGAGTATTCATTAAGAAGCATTTAAAGAGAGATAATGGGTACTCATCCATACAATAGAAAAAAATTAACAAAAGAAATACTTGTGTGTTTTTTTTTTCTCCTTTTAGTCCAAGAAAGGAAAAGGAAATTAATTACTGCTCTCTTGGAGTAATCTATTTTATAACGAGGCATTACAACATTCTTATTTTCAACTATATATATGTGTATCTCCCTGTGTCTCTCTCCCTCTCTTTTCCCCCCACTCTCTCTAACAGAAACTTGATGACCACCTATCACGGATTTGTTTAGCCATGGGTTAGAAGAATAATCCCAGATGACCACTAAGACCCCCTTCAAGTTTAAGATTCTCCTCTGGTTCCTGTTATTTTCTATCTTTAGTACTTCCTCTCCATGTTCTCATTAAATGTCACCTCTTCATTATAAATCATTTCAGAAGAGTTTTCTTGCCTGATTGGTCTCATATTTAGGGTATTATTTTCAAAACTAACATTCTCCCCCTTCTGACTGTCTTTGAACTTCCCTCTCAGAGTTTCCATACTTAGTTCATGTGCTAGAATTTGGAAGACATGTAGTTTGTACTTGGGTATGATTAAAACAATCATTATTCTGTTGTGTAGTTTGTACTCTTGGTTTCTCATTAGCATCTTACTATCTGTTACCAGGATTTAGGTAATGGAAGAATAAATAGATGAGAGGAGCTCTCCAGAGCTGGGAATATAAAAGGAATGATGTTTGTAAAACTGTTGCTTTTCTATGTATTAAATGCCGTCTGACTAAAACCAAAAGCACTGTGTTATTTGTTTACTTTTTATTCATTTTTCTTATGGCTTTTTATGGCTAAAATACGGTCCACAAGAAATAATCACCCTCAAACCAAAGACAGAAGACATTTGTCACTAGACTTGGTAAAGAAGGAATTTTTTTCCTCAACATTAACAAATTTAATGTATAAAATTCAGTTAAATCATCAGGTACTAATATAGTCATATATGAAAAGTATATTTTTATAATTGACAGGAATAACATCAAGTAGAAACAACAAATAAACTGTTCTCCAGAGCACAGACTTTTCTTTATGAACTGCTTAAAACATTTGTTTGTTGTCTTGAAAACATATACACAAAGGAATTTTTGTTTCTTCTGTTTTTATCCTTAAAATAGTATCTGAAAAAAATCTATGTTTAACAACCTCAGTCATATTTGTGGAGACAACTCAACATTTGTGGATGTTTGTGTGTGGGGGTCTATAATGTAAAAGAAATGTTATTTACCTAATTATTAAGCATGACAATAGAAAAAAAATCATATAGCATGTCATTGCATTTTCCATATTTTTTTAAACCTCATTCTGTAGGCTTCATAGACTGGTGTAGAGAAACTCTCCAGGCAAATAGCTCTCCCAGACTTTTAAAGGTGTGATGGTAGGTACAAATTCAAAATCTGCTTCTCAAGAAAACTAAATTACCATGAGCAATACTGAGATTGCCAATACTCCCCTTCTCCCCTCTGTATTTCTGTCTCTTACTCCTACCTCCATTCTCCCAGTCTGGGACCTATTCACACATTAATTTTATTTCCATAATGGACAAACTGGTAGAAGCTATAATAAGTGGTAGGATTATTCTCTACTTAACTGAATAAAGCCAAATCAGGGGAAGATAGAATGGGTGAAATCATATAAACCTTAATCTCTTGAACTATATATATGCACACACATGAGGAGACAGAAAACAACCTTGAACAACAGATTCTATGGGTAACCAGACTTAGAATGAAATACATTTTAATATTAGAGCTAAATGGTTTGATGGATTTAATAGGCTTTTCCATAGATGTCCTTACGGGAATATTTTATTATATACCAACTGCTCTATACTTCAAAGTTTGTTTGTTTGTTTTTTCATCTTGAGAGACAGTGCTGCAAAGAGAGAGTAATCTGTAACTAGTAGATGTCTGGATTAGAAAGAGACAAATGCATCTACATGTTTTCTTTATGCTAAGGCTCAGTGTGCATTTAAAAACCCTCAACAAGATATGTTTGGAATAAAAAATGATCTGTTTTATAAATTATTAGTCAACATACAAAATTTAAAGATTAAGAGTTAGTTTAAACTAAAATAAATATAGTTCAAAAATGTATGAAGTTTTGTGAATAGCAGATATACAAGGTATTATTAAGAGAACAAGGTCTTTCTGGCAGATAGTTAAGCTTAAAGATTGACATCTGCAATGAAAAACCATAACAAATAGACTAGGAGTCCAAGCACATGTAGGTGGCCCAGTAAGGCAATTCTTTTTGGCAGCATCCTAGACAAACTGCGGAGAGAGGTGGCGAGGTAGTGTCCATTACTGATTGGACTGACGACCAGTGGGCGCCAAGGAGGGGCTCTGGAATTAATAGGACTTCAGTGCACTCACGTTTGTTTCTTATGTTTGTTGATAGTCATGACACTCAGTTTGTGCCTTAGTGAACACATGAAGGATCATCAAACATGTAACAGAACATGGGAAGTCAAACAACATTAGATTTATAAACAGAAATTAATTACACTGCTCCAGCACAGGGAGTGTCATGTGGCCAGCATGGGCTGATATTGCTTAATTATTATCAGCCAATACTCTTTCATTCAGATAATATACTGAACTTTCCAAATATGTAGCACCACCCTAGGTACCAGAATTTCCAAGGTTGTTTGGTGCTAATACCTGTTCAACATTTGCTTTTAACATAACAATATGTTTCCTCTTCTTGTTTTTATACATCTGCTAAAGAGTGTAACCACAGTCTGCCTAACCCTCTAAACACTATATGTCAGAGCTGTGACAGTCACCTGGTATAAAGGTTACAGCTGTCGCTGGACAAATAAACCAATTGTTCAGAGAGTCCTATGATGGACTCAGATTATTCTTATTTTCCTCATACAGAAGAAGAAAATCGTGTTTGTTGCTTAATATAAGAAATTGTCCCACCTTTGGACACCTGCATGATACTGGTACTGTGATGTACAAGATGGTACTGTAATGTTCAATAATTGCTGTAACCCTAGTTAACATTATTTATCTGTATAAGATATTGTGCTCATGAAACTGCACATTTAGGAGAGAAGCTGCAAGCAATAATCCTATAATAAAAGTGTAGTGTATTAAAGATGGAAAGCACTATTACCACAGGTAAACTCCTTTGAGAGTGCTCTCATTTATAATCTAGTCCCAGCAGGACAACCCTCCTGTGTGCTGATAATCAGAGCAATTCTAGCTCTGGGGAGCAAAAAAAGTCACAAACACACCCAGAAGCTGAAATAAGCTTTGCATTTCATGTGATTTAAGCACTATTGTCACTCTGAAAATTATTCCATTCGAAAATAATTCAGCTTCCAGATTAGATATTGTCTAGGTTTCCTCTTCCTGCTCTTTACTACTGAGGACATTTAAATGAAACTATTAGCTGATTTTTTTTTACTGCTTATGCTCCACCTGAAGTTGTTATCCTCAATTCATAATATCATGCTCATCTGTAAAACAACCAAACAGGAACATGAATTCAGTTGGGGGAAATAAACTAGAGAAATGGAAAGCAGAAAAAGCCAGCAAGAGAGGGGTCTCCAGAGAGACGTGGGCACACTTATGACTGTTTTCACCTCTAAACTGCAGATTTAACTTTATCTGAGTTTGAAGTAACTGAGAGTTAACTTCTTTTGTGACCATTGTGACATCATTGTGGCCACAGACAAAGAAAGGAAGCACTTTCCTGTTGTGCAAACATCTAGCAAAAGCAAAATTAGCTCATTTGATGATTATGTTATCCATGCTTAATCTGCATCAAGTTGTAACTCAACACCTAACACCAAGCCTAGCACATTGCTATTGCTCAATTTCTGTTGAACAAATATTTGATAAATGCAACTTTATTGAATGAATTAGGATAGATATCTTTCAGATTGAACATTTTGTTGATATTTTCATTATTAACTCTTTTGCCTCAAAGAAGATGGGTGGCTATTCCAGGCTAAAGTCATTTGCTACAGGGACAACCAAGGAAACTCCTACTCTGCTGGTGCTCTGGAAGAGTGTATTCAAGGCTTCATTCTACCAAACTGTCAGCAAGTTTTTCTACCTGGTTTTTGCTTTAGCTGCAGGAGAGTTTTCATTAAGATTCTTGTTGCTAGCGCTTGCCGCTTGAATAAAATTTGGACATGAGTCACAGGAATGCATTCAATAATTTTTTAGTCCTTTATTTTAAAATTATATTAAATTTTATGTATCTCTGGGAAAGAAAGGTACAGAGGAAACCCTGAGCGAGTGAGAGAGCCTTCTGATTTGCCCTCAAACAATACATGTCACTTCTTAATAAATTACTGGTCACAAGAAGTCTCTCTTCAGAGGAGTAAGTAGAATCATGCAAGAGCTCTGCCTTAAAGCAAAATCGGCTCCTTCTCGTTAAGAGGCCTGATTTCCAACACTTCTTCCTGAAATCACGGTATGCTCTAAATACTAGATTTCTTGGCTGTCTAGAAAGTATTCTTCTCTCCTTATATAAATGTCACATCTTTAGTTTAACTATAGTCTCAGGACTAAAACCAGGTGTAGAAAAGCAGAGAGTCTATTAGTAATTGTATCTGCCTCATGTGAAAGATTCTCTGCAATGATTTTTGCTTGTGCTAGTCTTAAATCTTGGAAAGTAGTATACATTTTTCATATTTTTAAAAAGAATTATGTGCTTGCCCACAGAAATAATATTTCTGGTTATTATATTTTATTGCTTGTAATTATCATAGAAATAAAATTATGTCAATAATACGGTTACTTGTAGATTGCTGACTGCTGGGTATATATTATCTGTATTGAATTTTGGAAATCAGTTTTTATAGAGTACATGAAAATTTCATCTAAAATGGTAAGCATTTTCCCAAAATTCCAAAAGTTAATGATTACTGGACTCTGCTATAAATGATTTTTGTATATACTATGATAGATTAGCTGCACTTACCCATGTTTTCAATGCCATCTGGTCTAGTAAATGTCAAGAATATATTCCAAACATTTATCATTATTTATGTCCAGTTCTGGTTAGGAAATAATCATTCAGAAATCTGAGTTTAGGCCAAATATACAGCCTGATATTCACATGGAATTCTTCACATTTAAAAAAGTAAAAATTAGTGTCTTTAATTACTGATGAGGCTTATAAACTTTTTGTTTTAGTGTAACTTAAGACAAAAGAGAATCTGACCAGAAACATTCACACTACAAAAGACAAAAGAATAGAAAGTGATAGTAGTATTAAATCCATACATAACAACTTTTTACCTTTCACATTTTTCACCTAAATCTCATTGGTTCCCACCATGACAACCGAGTAAGGAAAGCATGGCAGATATTTTCACTTTAGAGATAGGGACAGGGAAGCTCTGAGAAGTGACACATCTCAGGATCACAGGATGCATGAATAGACTCGATGGGATCTGGACCCTGGTTCCAGAGCCCTAGTCCTCACTTTCTTCCCTGTACTAAACTGAGAACGAGGGGCATCTTCAAGGACTTGGTGACTGTATCAATTTATATGCGCCACATTGCTCTCCTTTCCTGAAGTAGCTTGGCTGTAGGTCAGGATTCAATTGACTGAAAAGAGACCCACTGTTGGTATCCATTTCGATGGTGCTGGCCAGGACATTTTAAAAACGCTGTGCCATTGGATGATACCTAGGGCCTGGGGCTTCTAAACAAACTTGCATAGGCTTGGAAATAAACGTCTTTGAAAATCTGATTCACCTACAGGAGAGGACAACTGATAGCATTTGCTAGGTGACTGGCTATTATCCAGGGGCTTCTCTTTCTTTCCAATAGTCTTGCTTCACTTTTTCATGATTCTCAGTTTTCTCTCCTCTGGCCAGTGGAACTGATCATTCAGCACAAATGTAAGGTGTGGATTGAGAATGACATGCTACCTCTTATGAACAGCCCGGGAAAGTGTCATAATTTTCTTCTGACAAAACACTCATCTAATGTGTAAAGGAATGATTCCATCCTCAATGAACTGGAAGACATTGAGTACACAAATGAAAAAGAAAGGGAAAGGAAAGAGAAGGAAAGGAAAAAGAATGGAAGGAAAGGAAAAAGTAGGAAAGAAAAAGGAAGGAAAAGGAAAGAGAAGGAAAGGAAAAGGAAGGGAAGGATGGGAAAAAAGGGGGAAGAGAAGGAAAATGCAGGTGGTAGAATAAAGATGAGAGTAAAACAAGCAGTTGTCTGCTTTGAAACAATATAAGCCTGAGATCTGAGGGATTCTTGAAACAAAGTAAAAAGAAGTTTTGAGGATGTTTGAAGAAGGGAAAAAGAAGGACATTAAAGATGCATGGAAGTAGAGTGTGATGGAGGGAGGGCGGGAGGACAAGTTATATCTTCCTGGAAAGTCTTACCATCTATTTTTCAAGTTGCACATGGGCTGACATCTTGCTGTTTTCAGAGACGTGCTTATCAGAGAAGTTGGTGAGACAGACCATTTCCTTAGTATTCATGACAACTGCCCATTTTATAATTAGATGCAAAAGAATGTCAGTTATCATAGTTGATACATACAAACAGAGGAGTCATACTTTATTTCTACAATTGTCAAGATTCAGACATGACAGATACAGTGTGCAGTAAACCACCATCTGCAAGAACAACACTACCTTACGGAACTTTTGTGAGGATTAATCGTGAATATGGAGCCACTTTGTAAAATATAAGAAGGTATACGAATAATAAAGTGCTATCACTACTGCCATTTTTGCATGGTTGTAAATCTAAGGGCCTATCTCTTCACACTGAATAGATGGTCTGTTCAATCAAAAGCCACTAGTTTCATCTTTTGAGAGGAAGATGATTGCATTTAGAGTATTAAAGCATTCTGGATCATACTGCTCCTCCCTCCCCACATTAAGCTTTGAATTTTAAGTGGCTATTGGATATTTCCTCACGTTGTATATGACATCTTTTAGTACTAACCAATAAATATTAGTTATACTTATGTCTTGAGAGATACTATTCTGAAATGAAAACATCCATCTTCACGTTAACAGCCTTCTTAATTAACCTTTTGACACTGTCAGTATGAAGGTTCACTGTTGTTGTGGCAAGGGAAGCTATTTAAGTGATTATGCATGTGCTGTTGCTTTGTTTATTTTCTATAAGAAAATCAAGACGCTCTTTAAGAACATCTTCACTCTTTGCTAAGAGTGAGGATAATTTTGATAAACTTCCATGCTCAGAAAATAGCCTGGGCTCACGCTGGGCAGGACTTAATTGAAATAGTGACAATTAGGTTTAATGCTACTAAGAACAGAGGATAAGATGCAGAGGAAAGGGATTGGAAGTGAGGGGCAAAGCCAGTTGCTTCTGGTTTTCCCTAACCCCAATTTTGTAACAGCAAGGATATCATGTAAATATCCAAAACATATCCTGGGAAGTCAGCCCCTGGAAAGAGCCTATGGTTTGGGGATTTGGCGGGGGGGCCGGGGGGGACACCTCTGTTCTTTTAGCAGGTGGCAGATAAGCTCTTCTTTAAAAGTAATTTAATCAACATCATTCTATCATTGTAACATTCTTTTTTTTTCTCTTAATATGTTCTTTTTTCATAAGCACCTCCTTGTGAAATAAGAAGTTATGATATAACTTCCTTAAATGACTTCAGTATAGCAGTAAAGGGGATTACATCTTCCATGGCCCTTAATCTACATATATGGATGCTTCCTGTCTCTGAGTCTTGCATTTTCAGGCAGGTGGGTTTTACCTATATACTAAGCATACAACAGCAGAGCAACAAAATGCTCCAGACTGTAACTAAGCCAAAAATGTGATATATGTTTTTGCCAAACAGAAGGATTCCCATTAACTCAACAATTTCAGTGATATTCCTGTGAAGGAAATATAAGATGCACACGACCCATTTAAAGCTGACATTGATACCTAATCTGAAGCCAGTGTCTTTCTTCCAGGAAAGACAAATCTGAAGCAAACTCACGAAAATGTTGGTTTGGACGTCTTGTCAGTGTCCTTTTCAATGCCTTACTCCCTCTCCCGCTGCCTCTCTCCTGGCAAGCTGCTCATTACCCTTGTCCTGCTTTTGGCCGCCCATAACCCTATCAAAGCTCCATGACAATTTGCTCCTCCTTGACAGCTAGCCTCCTTCTGGAGGCATCTCTCTGCTCTCCCTCCTACAATGGGGTATATAGTAATAGTAGCCGTAGTAGTCACCATAGCAGGAGCACTAGCAGTCATGAAACTTGCATTGGAAGAATAATTTAAAGCTTAAATTATTATACTGCTCTTAACTGTTCATCATCTTATTTAATCAATATGTCAAACTTATAAGGGGGATGTTTCTGACAACATTTTACAAATGAGTAAATTAAAATTCCAGGAAGTAGTATCTTGCACTACAGACAATAAAATCATATAGGTGTTGAAATGGTACAAGCTCAAGTTTTCTGACTCTAACTCAAAGCAAATACTCTTTTATGCAAGACTTCCAAAGAACTTACAAGTTATCAGTAGAAGTGAGGGTACAGGAGGACAGTTATCAAGAGGAATGAGGGTCTTCTGAGCCATTAGGTTACAGCACAGAAGCAAACTGCCTACGGATAAAGCCATGCACACTTATTCCTAAGGTTATCCATCCAAGCAGATAGGTGAAATAAAATAAACATTCTCCAATTATGCATTTTTGTAAAACTTAAAGCCCATATTATGACATGTATGGCTCCTCAATAAATAAACAATATGATGGACAATGTCCTAAGTGATTTAATTAACATACAGCCTGCTGCATGTTATATGAGATATTGAGAATGTCACAATGGATGGTTTGGTGGAGAGAGGCATCAAATACCAAAGGGATAATTAAAAATAAAATAAAAATTTTAAAAAATACCAAAGGAAGTCGTAAGATTCATATAATTTTTTTAAAGTAGGCTAGAAGATTTTTAAACCTCTTACCAATTAAAATAGAAAACCTCAAAGGTTTGAAAGTTGAAGGATATAAGAAGAGAAACTCTTTGGAATAAGCTGTGCCATGATTCCGGCTCCCAGGAAGAGATGAGGGTGGCTCCCCTGTCATCCCAAGAAAGGCTTCAGCAAGACTCCCAGAGAGCTTTATAGGCAATTAGGGGTTACAACAGACTTGTATCCGACTTCCACCTGTGCATTCAAATGAGCAAGAGATGGGCTGAAGGTGGAGCTAAGACAAGGTGATAATATTACATGTTCTTCACCCCTCAGCATTCCCAAGGATCGTTGGGCATTTCCTGTGTACTAGACATATGCCACACATGGCAGAGAGCCAAGATGAGGTCCTCTTAGGTCCTTTCAAACACGATCCTGTAGAGGAAAGCAGGATTAAGCAAAAGCCAATGGAAGTTATAGAAGTTGGTTATCAGGCTTCAGAAGGAGCCAGCCATCAGTGGAGATGGGAAGCATTCGGTGTGGTCAAAAGAGCTGCAAGTGAGCATTTTCCAGAGATGGAAGGCGACGCCTAAGAACCGGTGAAGGTTTCCATTACAGAAAAGAGTTAGCTTAAACTTTTTCCAGGATTAGAGAATGTAAACTGTCTTATGATAGTACCCATAAAGGTAAAATGTTGCTGGTTCTCCTTACCCTTTCTTCTGCCCCAAAGCCCCAATATCAGAAACATTTTTTTAAAAAGGAAAGAAAAAAAAAATGGAATAGTTACTGAGTGCAACGGATGGAAGAGGGAAATGAGAAAGAAGCTGGTACACCTCCTTTTCCCTGACCGAAGTAGACATAAGCATGAGACAGAGGAGAAACCTTTGAATAAAGAGGAACTTGTTGACTAACAGGGCTTGACAGTTTACTTTTAATCAAGTCTGTGCTTTGTGCTTGAAGTTACCTTGAGGCTTTGTATTATCTAACAGTGGCTAGAAAATTCCTGGTTAGGGGCAGGGAAAAACTATCCCAGTGAGTACATTTTAAAGAGACACTAGGAATCAAAAAATAAAGATGGCTTATAATGAAACCCATGAGCCTTGTTTTTCCAGGGGTCAGAGAGAGGCTGTGTTGGTATGTGCCTAATGAAAAACGGCACTTTCCTCCTCAGTCCTCCTTCGTTTTTATTTTTCTTCTAATTAAAATGGTCTCAACTTACTCAAGATATTTTTCATATATAAGTTTGTGATTTTGCATGCGGTCAGGATGAGAAGGTTAGAAGAATGGGACGCTGTGTGGAAAACATTTTCATTATTTGTGCCTTCTAAAAATGAAGATGGTAAAAGTGATTGGAAGACTGATTTTAGAACACCGCCACTGAAAAGTTAGTTGTTTCGCGCCTGAAATTGCTTCTCTGTTGTCATGTTTCCTCTTGTGGAGTAATTTACTACCCGGATCTTTTAATTCAGAGTTCTATGCCAAAAAATGGCCCTTTAAAAAAAGGTATTGGTCTCATCCATCAGTATAGAATAGGTATAGTTTTGAGATTCTTTTATTTTTTAAATAATTTTTTTTCTAGGAGATAATGTGTATGTTCTTTTGGCCTCAAAGGGACCTCGGAAGGCATGGAATTTGCTAACAATGCATTTATTTGATTCTGGTTTAACAATTTAAAATTAAATTTTACCTTTTCCAAGGCTACTATATCACAAAAGCTGTGGACCATTTATGAGACATTCAGTCTATCTTCTTTCTTCCCACCAGGTGAAATCTTTCCACTACATTCTTAACTCCACCCCAGGGCATTTACATTTTGTTACTAAAGGAAGGATAACTCCTGCATTTAATTCCCTGGTGGCTGTCACCCTGCTGCATTTGAGACAGCCTATCAGCAGATCACTTCTATCTCATGAGCTCCCCAAAGAACCCAAAGACAGTTTCCAAACTTTGGAATTGCTCTAAACTGATCAGTTTCATATGGAATTCAAATACTTGATTTCTGAAATGATCAAATCCCTCCAGAATTCCCAAGTATTTAGTTCTCTGCTCATCAGTGCTATTTGAAGAAATATAAAATATGATGCAATTACAAAAATATAATAAACCGTGACATGATATGTGAACTAAAATAAAATCTTAAGGTTCCTCCCACCCCCCACTGTCTGACTGAAGGGACTCCCTCCTGGCCAAGGGGTTATCCTAAAACTAGATTGCCTGCCAAGAGAAGGGAGGTCAGACATGCCTTAGCATGCCGCCCTCCCTTCTTAGAGATATCCTTTTTAGCTCATTAACAGGCCTAAGGCTGTGCAAGACAAACCTGCAGGCCCTCAATTTACACAACAAATGTATATCGCTGGCTTGTCTCTGATTAACGGGTACTCTTTATCTTAAAACATTCCAAACCATTAGACAAAACTTCATGTCTTTAACCAATTAAAAGTCAAAGAATCTTTAAACCCACCTGTAACCCGTAAGCCCCCTGCTTCAAGATTGCCCACCTTTTCAGGCCAAACCAATGTATGATTTACGACTTTACCTGTAACCCCTATCTCCCTGAAATGTGTAAAATCAAACTGTAACTCAACCACAGTGAGTCCGCTTGCTCAAGGCTTCTTTGGCATGGCTCTAGGTCATGGTCCTCAAATTTGGCTCAGAATAAAATTCTTCACACTGTAGTAAAGTATCTGTGCTTAGTAAATGGCTGAATGATTTAGCTACTTTCAAGGACACATACCAGAAAGAACAAAGAAAGCAAAAGTATTGATCTCAAAGTCAAGACTGAAAACATTGATCCCTGAGTAGGACTGGTTTGAAGGTTGAGCTTTAAGGGTTGGCTCAGCCCCCAAAATTGGCTGAGTGGTTTGTGGAACTCCTTTTAGCTTCCTGATCCCCGGTTGTACCACAGGATCTTTTCAAATGGAAATCATGTCACACCACTCTCCTGCAAGGGCTTCCCGTTATGCATGGGATAAAATCTCAATTCCTGATTGGTCGATGGCTCTACAGGAGGTGATCCAGACTTACCTGAGGAACCTCACCTCCCACCAGCCACTGCCTCCCTTTTCCTCTTCTACGTTTGTGAGTCTGCCAATCCTCAGGCAGCCCAAGCTTACCCATGCCATGTGACCTTTATAAATGCCATTTCTTCACCCTGGAATGTTTTGCCCCTAGACTTTTGCATGGCTCATTTTCTCTGCTTTCAGGATTCTGCTCTAATGTAACCACTTCTGAGAAAAGTGTATTTTTTAAATAGGATACACTTTCCAAAGCATCCCACACCCCTTGAGCCCTTATACTGCTTTAATTTTCTTCCTAGAATTTATATAAAAGTCAAGTGATGATATTTATTGGCTTTTCTCACTAGAATGTAAGAGTCATGAAAACAGTGACTTTACATCCACACCATGGCATTCTCTGTACCTAGAATTAGGCCAGGTGCATACTAGGTCCCTATGAGATGTCAATGGAATGTCAAAATGAATGTCTTCTCTCTGTCTGCCACTCCCTGCCCCGTCACATGCAATTATTAACTGTAAAACCTTTAAAAAGAACAGAGCCTGAACATTTGTGTGAGTCTATCAATAGGAATCTTGGAGATAGGGAGGCTATGAGCTACTCCAGAGTAGTTCCAATGGGAGAAAGTGTTAGACAGGTAGAATTCTTTTAAAGAGGAACGGAAAGCAGGCTTCATCTCTAGAGCTTACAAAAAGGAGGACAGAGACTGTGGGAGAGCCAGTCTAGGGCTCAGACTTGACCCAGAGGACCTAACTGCGGAAAGCTTCCTGTGGTTCTCAGCAGTCCTAGCTGAACTTTGAAATTCCAAGAGGAGAAGAGGGGCGTTTAAGGCAATGTCCTTTTCATGTCCTAGGAAACACAGGAGCTTTGCAATGCATATGGAGTATACTCTGCAGCCCTGGCAGACATCCTGCCTTGGGAATGACTTTCTCACTTAAGCCAAAGACCTTGAAATGGAGACCTCATGTGTAAATATGTGCAAATGTTGAACTAAATTTATCCCATAAAATTTTTAGGAAACAACCTTGCCATGGATACAAGCTGTTGAATACATTATCTGCTGGGGTTAACAGGGTTTCCTTCAGCAGAAATAAATAAATTAAGAGGAAGCACTGAAGGGTTGACTACTCCAGATTTGTCTTTAATAACATTCCATTAAAAATGACGAAAAGGCACAGCTCTCACAGTAATTCAGGCTCAGAGTGAGGCTGTTCTCTTTCAGGCTCATGTCCTCAGATGAGGCTGCTGTAGTTTTAATCACTTCTCTTCCTCTAACTCACCCTCCTCCAGCTTTTTTTTCCTTTCATTTTTTGATCTGTCTTTCCATCCATCTGGCTATGACCCATTTACCTTGATTAGCAGAGGAACTGGTATCACATTTTTCAATAAGGACTAGTGATTTTTAAACTATTTAGATCAAAAGTTACATAAATCATCTGTAGCATGCAAAAACAGATTTGTGATAAAAAACTATATCAAGTTTAGCATCTGGCTAGTATTTCTCAGTACAAGAGCCTAATATTAAATGTTAATGGCAGAGACTTTTCCCAGTTCTGCATTTCCGACTTCTGTATCACATATATTATCTCCAAAGTTAAAAAAACAAAAATGTAACCAGGGCCTGAAAGGCCTACAAAAAGACACTGCCGTCAGCAGCTGTGACTCCCTCCTTCCTTTGGGTCTATGCCCAGTCTAGAGATAAGATGGTATGTTCCTTTCCAGTCTCTCATTGCTTGCCTTGTAATAGCCACTTATAGATATAGTAAGAATTGGATGAAGTGGGTGATTTTTTTCTTAGATGTTTATGTGTAATTTGTTTTTATAAAAAATTAACTGTTTATGAGTTGGTGATGTGTATGTGTAAGTGTGTATGTAAATATCTGAATGTGTATGTGCATATATTTATATGGGAGGTAGTGTGTCACATGCAGAGAGAGTCATAAATTCATGTTTTCAGATAACCTGTTGATATGGCATCATTTGCATTACAGAGGTGAGGTTAGAACTGCTTAGTGCTCCTCTGTGATTTTCTCACCTATAGCTCTCATAACGTGACCCTGTAATATGAGAAAATGCACTCCCAAGCATGAAGACTTAATTTGCAATCCACACAAATCCCCCTGTCAAAGGGGGTCGAGGGCATAATAATCAAGCTCTTGTACAGTAACGATGAGCTCGTGTGCATTGGTGGAGAGCAGCTGCCTGTAAAATGTTTATTCCTTTTTGTATGCATTAAATCCGGCTCTATCACTTACTACAGCTTGACGGATTTAAAATTTTGCAAAGACAAAAAGGTAAAGTCTGAAAATATTCAGAACTTTGAATGAGAATCCACTAAAAAAATAAATCTGAAAGTAAAATGAATGCACAAAAGGGAAGAAATTTTAAAACATTCCCTTCAGATGAGAAAGATAGAAACCAAAGCAGTGGTCATTTGTCTACCTTTACCACACTCATCACCGCATCTCCCAAGTCCCTCTTCCAGTATAAACATTTCATGCTCCAGTCACTAACCCCACAATGCAGATTTCTCTGCCTGCTCTTGCAGAGCTCTTAGTTTGCCCTCAACCACAAGTGTTAATGGGCAGCCTCCCAGGCTAAGAACACTGTACAAGCCTCAGACTTTATGTAATTCCAAACCAGCTGGCTTAGACACAGGAAACGTGATATTTCCTCTCCATTTCTAATAACTTTGACCTTGAAAGAGAACAGACAGTGCTGCCTCCCCAGAAGAGATGCAGGAGAAAATTATTTAAGATACTTTGACTATATCAAAAAGGCAGGTATGTTTGTTTTCTTTATTTTAGGGTGATGGAGTTATGGCTTGCAATCTTGCTGTCTTCAGTGTTTTGCCTATGTGAGGTGGAGGGAATGGGAAAAGGAGTAAGAAAAAATGCAAACAGGGTATGTGGAAGGCGGCACCCATGCTCTCTCAAGAGCGAATGCAAATGACTCTTGAGCACCATCCCTGCCTTCCCACACTGTCACGTCTTCTGCTTCTTTTGTTTGCCTCTCTACATGGATTCCTTGAAGAAAGGACGAATGAAAAGAGGTATCTTTAATTGTGAGCAACACAGAACCATTGTTGGAGAAATGACAGAACTACCAATTGGCCTTTGCACTCACTCCTACTATGACCATCACATGTGATGGATTAAAATGTGTGTTCATTGCTTCACATGTGGTTACTCTCACACTGTTGATTCTTCACTGGGGACCTGCAGAGTAAAGTTTGGAGAAACTTCCAAATCTTTAAACTTGTAAAAGCAGATTGAAAACTTCACTCCGCTGTGCTGTTCTCTCTTTCACAAAGTCTGAAAAGTTCCTGTGATGAGTGCCTGAAAATACCAAGAGTTTCAATTTGCTAACTTCCTCACACATGCAGTATCTAAATTTTTTCAAGCCACTTTGATCTCTTGAGTCTTCAGCACAATTCATTTTTCTCGCATAAAGGCAGCAAGATTTCTTTCACTCCCAAACCACCTGGTGGAATGTTTTTCATAAGGGGATCTCAAACAATGCTGCACTTTTCCATAACTGTCCGAGTATATAAGACATGTCAAGACCAAGAAGAGACAAACAAACAGCACATCAATTCATTTGAGAATAAATGAAGTGGAGTTCAGTCCAATTTTCTATAAACATTTAAACCATTTCACACACAGTAAAAACAGATCTGTGCTTTCCCAGTTTTAAATCCCATGCGTTTACTAGGCTGGCTCGAAATGATTTACTTTAAAAAACAGTGCACACTTAGTGAGGAAACAGAACTCATAGAACCATGAGTTTTATTTATCTGTTTTATAAAATTTCATGAGAGAAACAATCAGTAGTATCTACAGCAATTAGAGAAATCCTAACACAAAAGAGAACACACCAATGTAAAAGAAAAAAGAGCAAATCAACACTGGTGTCTCCCTAAGATATAAATAAACTGTTCTTACAAATAGAGGGAAGAGGCTTTCATTGGAAAACCACTGCACAGTTTACCACTTTTTAAGATATTCACAATATACTGTAACATATGAAAGGCTCTGAAAAATCTTGTTTTCCCAAAACCTGTTTAATTTGGTTAACTTGTTTAAACAGCAATTCCTACTTCTACTTTTTTTTTTATTTCAGCACGTTACAGGAGTACCAATGTTTAGGTTACATATATTGGCTTTGCCCCACCCGAATCAGAGCTTCAAGTGTACCTAACCCCCAGACGGTGTGTACCGCATCCATTAGGTGTGAATATACCCATCCTCTCCTCCCCACTCCCACCTGCCCAACACCTGATGAATGTTATTACCATATGTGCACTTAAGTGTTGGTTGGTTAATACCACTTTGATGGTGAGTACATATGGTGCTTGTTTTTCCATTCTTGGGATACTTCACTTAGTAGAATGGGCTCCAGCTCTATCCAGGATAATACAAGAGGTGCTAGATCACCATTGTTTTTTGTGACTGAGTAGAACTGCTTGGAATACGTATTTGATCCTACCTCTACTTAATTTAGAACAGATTCTTTTTCAAGAAAACAGAATATATACTAACATGTAGAGGATGCCTTAGTCTGTTATTACACACAAGGAAATGCTTGGTGAAGACAACTAAATGTGCTAAATGGCACAGCAAAGGCTGCTGAAGACCCATGTCAATGTCCCCTACCTTCCTACTGTGTTCCTTTTATAGATGCCACTTCCTAACTGCAGGTCCAGACAAATCTTCTACTTGACCTTTTTGAAGTCAAAGTGGCTCAATGTTAAGATCCTGTAAGTGAAATACACCGTCTCATGTTCACCCGGTGGCTCACTGTAATGCAAATCTTAGTCCACTATCTCCAACCCAAACCTCACTTATTAAGTTTTTAATTATCAAATTGGCAATATTAAAAATTAACTCAATATGCTTATGCTTATCAGTTTGCTACAAAGAAGAGAGATTCACTCAGGCTACTATAAGAAAAGAGGATTTATTGTAAAGATATGTGCAGCCTGAAGCTAAACCTGGATTAAAAATTTGGCACAGTACAAAGCAGCTGTATGATCCAGTTACTTGCCCCATCTCTCTCCCTTTGGATTTCTTCTGTTTCTCTTTTCATAACCTATTGGCCTATTCTCTTATATTTCCTAGGACAAAAACCAGAGACAGCTACTATGATTGATTAGCAAGTCATTAGTTACCCTATTGAGTAGAGCTTCTGGTATCAATCTCATGGACTCTAGGGCACCCCCTTGGGTTAGGTGTACAACTCTCCCTTTTAGTTAGAAAAAAAAACCCTCTTGCTCAAGCAGCCTATGGTGACTTTCACAAGAAGGGAGTGGGGTGGTGGCATTTTAGTTCATAAGAAACACTGTATGTGACAGGTTCTTTCAATAGCATGTCCCTGTGCAATGCCCCTTGCTACACTGATAGGGGGAAATAGTAGATTCCACTGCCTGTGCTGTACCACATTCAAGATTAAGTAGACATTAAAAATTGAAATTTGTAAGTTGAAGAATTTCCTTCCATTTTCCCTAAGACATATGTAAAATAATTTAGACATAAAAATACTTTCCCACTTGGTCTTCATGCCTCTAAATTCTCCCTGATATAATCAATCCTATTGTCTGCTATAGCAGCAGTTCACAACCGCTTTGGCACCCTGGACCACTTTTATGGACAATTTTTCCATGGACTGGATTGGGAGGAGGGAAGGTGGAGACAGGGGAGAGGCAGAGCTCAGGTGGTGATGCAGGGGATGGGGAGGGGTTATAAAAACAGATGAAGCTGCTCACCTCCTGCTATGCACACCTTCTCCCCCACTTCCTAAGTTTCATGGGAGACAATTTTTTCCATGGATGGGGTTGGGGGTGAGTGGCAGAGCTCTGAAGCCCAGTCCCTAACAGGCGGCGGACTAGCCCGTGGCCTGGGGTTGGGGACCTCAGTGCTATTGCATTAATCTAATTAACAATGGTTAAGCCACTGTTCTCTTAAAAAATCACCAGTATCTCTTCTTGCACACAGGGTTTTTTGTTTGTTTGTTTGTTTTGAATGAGAAAATAACTTTATTTCATTTGGGGGAGTGGGCAGACATCCAGTCTCAGAACTTCTGGAACTGCTTCTTGGTGCTGGCAGCCTTGGTGACCTTGAGCACCTTGAAGCGCACGTCTTGCTCAGGGGCTGGCACTTGCCCACTGTGACAATGTCACCAATCTGGACATCCTTGAAGCAGGGGGACAAGTGCACAGACATGTTCTTGTGGCACTTCTCAAAG
>CAUYRT010101986.1:0-14859 GCA_963574885.1 Lepilemur ruficaudatus
GCTCACAGCAACCTCAAACTCCTGGGCTCAAGCGATCCTTCTGCCTCAGCCTCCCCAGTAGCTGGGACTACAGGCATGTGCCACCATGCCCGGCTAATTTTTCCTATATATATTTAGTTGGTCAATTAATTTCTTTCTATTATTAGTAGAGACGGGGTCTCGCTCTTGCTCAGGCTGGTTTCGAACTCCTGACCTTGAGCAATCCGCCCGCCTCGGCCTCCCAGAGTGTGAGGATTACAGGCGTGAGCCACCGCGCCCGGCCAATGTCTTTTAGTATATTCACAGGGTTGTGCAACCATCACGATGATCTAATTTTAGAATATTTTGTTTTCCCCTAAAAGAAGCAAGTCTCATTAGCTGTCATTATTCTCTGCTCCCCCTCTGCATGTTGCCCTAGGCAACCACTAATCTAATTTCAATCTCTATAGATTCGTCTATTCTGGACATTTCGCATGAATGGAATTGAATTATACAATTATGTGGTCTTTACTTCAGGTCTTTCCTCTTTATTGTCAAGTAATTTTCTATTGTATGGATATACCACCTTTTGTTTATGCATTGATCAGTTGATGGACATTTGGGTTATTTTCACTTTTAGTTAATATAAATAATGCTACCGTGAACATTTGTGTACAAGTTTTTGTGTGGACATGTTGTCAATGGGTATATACTTAGAAATGGAATTTTTGGATCATAAGGTAACTCTATGTTTAACCTTTTAAAGAACTGTCAGACTGTTTTCCAAAGCAGCTGTGGTTTTACGTTCCCATTGGCAGTGTATGAGCGTTCTGTTCCTTCACATCTTCATCACCACTATCTGTCATTTTGACCGTAGCCATCCTAGTGAGTGTGCAGTGGCATTTTATTGTGGTTTTGATTTGCAGTTCTCTAATGACTAAGGATGTTGAACATTTTTCATGTCTTTTTTGGCCATTTGTATATCATCTTTTGAGAAATGACTATTCAGATTCCTTGTCAATTTTAAAACTGGGTTATTTCTCTTTTATTACAGAGTTGTAAGAGCTCTCTACATATTCTGGATACAAGTCCCATATCAGATATATGATTTGCAAACATTTCTTCCCATT
Source organism: Lepilemur ruficaudatus (assembly GCA_963574885.1). Lineage (NCBI taxonomy): Eukaryota > Metazoa > Chordata > Mammalia > Primates > Lepilemuridae > Lepilemur > Lepilemur ruficaudatus. The sequence continues at coordinate 1,089 of CAUYRT010101986.1, forward strand.
CTATGGGTTGTCTTTCCACTTACTTAAGATATCACTTACAGTAGAAAAGTTAATTTTGATGAAATTCAATTTATCTATTTTTTCTTTCGTTGCTTGTGTTTTTGGTGTTGTTCCTAAAACCACTGCCTAATACAAGGTCATGAAGATTTACACCTATGTGTTCTTCTAAGAGTTTTATAGTTTCAGCACTTACATTTAGGTCTTCAATGCATTTTGAGTTAATTTTTATATATGGTGTAAGGTAGAGGTCCAACTTCATTCTTTTGCATGTGGATAACCAGTTACTTAAGCGTCATTTATGAACGCTATAGAAATAGAAAGACTATTCTTTCTCCACTGAATTGTCTTGCTACCCTGATTCAAAATCAATTGACCATAAATATGAGGGTTTATTTCTGGACTCTCAATTCTATTCTATTGCTCTATATGTCTATCTTTATGGTACAATAACACTGAATTGGTTACTGTGGCTTTGTAGTAAGTTTTCAAATCTGTTCAGTTATAATGGCCTCATAGAATTGTTGGAAAGTATTCCCTCCTTTTCTATTTTTTGGAAGAATTTGGAAGGATTTCTTTTGATTCTTCTTTAAATATTTGTTAGAATTCACCAGTGAAGCCATCTGGTCTTGGGCCTTTCTTTGATGTAGGTTTTTTGATAACCAATCCAACCTGTTTAATTATTGTAGACCTATTCAGGTTTTCTATTTCTCCTTGAGACTTGAGTATTGGCATTTTGTGACTTTCTAGGGGTTTGTCCATTTCATCTAGGTGGTGTAAGTTGTTTGCGTACAATTATTCATAGCATTCTCTTATAATCCTTTTTATTTCTGTAAAATTAGTAGTAATGTTTTCATTTCCATTTCTGATTTTATTAATTTGAGTCATCTCTTCTTTTTCTTACCTAAAGGTCAATCTACCTAAAGGTTTGTTAATTTTGTTGATCTTGCCAAAGAACGAACTTTCGGTTTCATTTTTTTCTACTCTCTATTTCATTTATTTCTGCTCGAATCTTTGTTATTTCTTTTGCTTGCTTTGGGTTTAGTTTGTTCTCCTTTTTTGAGTGCCTTCAGGTGGAAGGTTAGGTTATTGATTTAATATCTTCTTTTTTTATTTTTTTCTTTTTGAGACAGAGTCTCACTCTGTTGCCTGGGCTACAGTGCTGTGGCGTCAGCCTAGCTCACAGCAACCTCAAACTCCTGACCTTGAGTGATCCTCCTGCCTCAGCCTCCCGATTAGCTGGTACTACAGGCATGCGCCACCATGCCCGGCTAAATTTTTCTATATATTTTTAGTTGTCCAGCTAATTTCTTTCTATTTTTTTAGTAGAGATGGGGTCTTGCTCTTGCTCAGGCTGGTATCGAACTCCTGAGCTCAAATGATCCTCCCGCCTTGGCCTCCCAGAGTGCTAGGATTACAGGCTTGAGCCACCTTGCCAGGCCTTGGTGCCATTTTTTTTTTAAACTGTCAGTACTTTATATCATTCTACTGCCCTCTTGTCTCCATTGAGTCTGATAGAGAGTCGGTCTTATTCCTATATACGTGATGAGTCTTTTATCTTCCTGCTTTCAAGTCTCTAGATTTGACCTCTGTGTTTATCTTACTTGGAATTAATTGAATTTATTGGCTATATAGATGAATGTTTTTCTTCAAATTTGAGAGGTCTTCAGCAATTATTTCTTTGAATATTTTTTCTGTCCTTTTCATGCTCTCTTTCTAGTATTCCCATTATGCTGATATGCTTAATTGTGGCCTACCTTTCTCTGAGGCTTTGTTCATTTTTCTTCATTCTTTTCTCCCCTCTGTTCTTCAGACTGCATAATCTCTACTGATATATCTTTAAGTTGGCTGATTCTTTCTTCTGCCAACTCAAATCTACAGATGAGCTTCCTCTAGCAAAGTTTTCATTTTGGTTATTGTAATTTTCAACTTGAAGAATACCTATTTGGTGGTTCTTCTTCTTCTTCTTCTTCTTTTTTTTTTTTGAGACAGAGTCTCACTGTGTTGCCCAGGCTAGAGTGAGTGCCGTGGCGTCAGCCTAGCTCACAGCAACCTCAAACTCCTGACCTTAAGCAATCCACCCGCCTTGGCCTCCCAAAGTGCTAGGATTACAGGCGTGAGCCATCGCGCCCGGCCATTCTTCTTCTTTTTTACAATTTTCATTTCTTTATTGACAATCTATATTTGTTGAGATGTTGCCATCATACCTTCCTTTACTTATTTAAGCATTGTTACTTTTAGTTCTTTGAGCATCTTATAACTGCTATGACATCTTTGCCTGCCAACTCTACTATCTGGGCTACTTCGAAGACAATTTCTATTGCATATTTTTTTATTCCCCTCTGGATATGAGTCACACTTTCCTGGGGTTTTCTTTTTTTTGCATGTCTCATAATTTTTTGTTGAAACTTCAACATTTTGGATAATATATTATAGGAACTCTGGTTAGTGATTTCCCCACCCCACCCCAGGGGTGGTGGTGGTTGTTAATTGCTAGGTCATTTATTTGTTTAATGACTTGACTGAACTTACTCTGTGAAGTCTATCCTCCCTGCAGTGTGAAGCCACTGAAGTCCCTGCTCAGATTTTTTTCCCTTTTTTTTTTCTTTTAGCCCAACTACTTAGGGGTCACTCCTGGGTTAGCACAAGCCCTTTATTGTCAAGGTTGTGTGTAAGCCTCCTAAACCAGTTAGATTTTTACCCTTTATCATTAAGTATTTACAGCTTAGAGGCTACTGTCACAGTTCAGGAGTTTATATTTTTTTGCTCCTTGTTCAACCAGGGACTAATAGTTTGGAGGTTTCCTCTCTGATGGCTCCTGAGAGGGTACAGCCTGGGGCATGAGCACAGTCTTCTTGATTACCAGGGAGGAGTGTGATTTGAATTTTAAGCCTGGCTTCCTAGGCGTCACTCCTGGGTCAGTGTAGCTTATTGTTCAGCCAGTGTTTAGTTAGAAGTTGTGTTTTTAAGCCCCTCACACCAGTTAAGCTTTCGGCCTGTGTTGATGGGTCAGTGTGCAGTTCAGGGAATGCTTTCGAGTCTGCCCCATGACCTACTGTGAGAAGGTACACTCCTAGCACATGTGCGCAACTTGTCAACTCCCAGAGTCAACTATGATACCAGGGGGCTTATTCTTACTTCTGGCTACTCTGCTATTTTACTTGTGTCGTGGAGCTACCAGTCAGTCTCCTCTTAATTGTTCTTCACCACAATTTCCATTTTTTTAAGAATACCAGGAGGCATGGAATTCTTCACTCTCTGTTTCAAATGAAGTCAGTCCCCTCAGGCAGGGCTAGGTGTTCTTCATCCTTGGGCAGAACTCCTGTGGCATTGCTCCAGAACTGCAGATAGCAATTCGCTTTTTCATGAGTGACACTCTGCATCTGTGAGTGGGCACTGGAGGGTGGTGGTAGTCTCTGGTCCTCTTGGATTGCCCCTCCTAGTGTGGAACCTCTGCCTTATGAGTAAGCTGGGGTGGGGGGTGATCAGGGCCTCAGTATTCTCTGTTGTACCTAGGGTAGAGCTTCTGCCCTATGAGAGGGAGCTGGATGGAGGAGGAGAAAGCTGGTTCTTTCGGCCATGCCTGCTTGGAATACTGCTTCTGTAACACGGGGCTGCGAGAAATGAGAAACACTAAAACCCTGCCTCTCTGGGTGAAACCATAACCTCAGACTGAGAAGTGGGGGGAGAAGGAGCCCCTGTCATCTTGGCTGTACCTGCCCAGAGTAGTGTGTTTGGGGTAGAGCTTTTGTAAAACAGAGTTTGGGCAGTTGTGGTAAAAGAGTAGGTCATGACTCAAATGCCACAGACTCTCATTGTTCTTTCTGAAATTTAGTAATTTTTCCTGAATGGATGTTTCTCCATCATTTGCTATATGCCCTTAGGACAATTTCCAGAGACTTTAATGATTGTTTTTTAAAAATAATTATCACCACTTATATTGTTGTTTTGGAGTGGGTCTTCAGAGATCCTCTCTCTGCCATTCTGGATGTCTAACCTGTCTTCATCTGTTACATGGATTATCAAAACACCTCCCTGATTGGTCTCCTTGTTTTCACTCTTGCCCTTCTGAAGTTTATTCTAATGTAGCAGCTAGAATGATCACATTAAAATGTAAGTCAGAGTATGTCTCCAGTCTGCTCAAAACTCTCTAATGGCTTCCATTTTTTTTTTTGTCAGAGTAAAAACCAAAGTTCTTAGAATGGTCTATAAGGCCCTATGCCTCTGTTAAATCTCTGATCTCATCATCTACTTCTCTTCCTCTTATTCATCCTGCTCCAGACCCATTGTCCTCCTTGCTGTCCATCCAACAAGTCAGGCATTCTTCCAATACTGCCCTTGTGTGGTTCTGGTATTAAGGTTATACTAGTTCCATTGAACGAGCTGGGAAATGTTCCATTTTTCCCCCTCCTGTTTGGAAGAACTTTTATAAGACCGGAATTAATTCTTCCTTAACTATTTGGGAAAACCATCTAGACTTAGTATTCTCCTTGTGGAAATATTTTTAATTACTGACTGGATTTCTTTAATGGTTATATAACTAATCATTTTTTTTTCTTCTTGCATCAGTTTCAGTAGTTAACTTTTTCTAGCAATTTTTCCATTTGGTCTACATTTTAGATTTTATTCACATGAAGTGATCCAAAATACAGTAGTCCTCCTTATCCTTGGTTTTGCTTTCCATGGTTTCAGTTACCTGTGGTCAACCATGGCCTGAAAATATTAAATGGAAAATTCCAAAAATAAACAATTCATAAGATTTAAATTGTGTGCCATTCTGAGTAGTGTGATGAAATCCTGAGCCATCCTGCAACCTTCCACTTCACCCTGCCCAGGCTGTGAATTATCCTTTTGTCCAGTGTATCCACACTAATTAGGTACCCTCCTGTTAGTCAGTTATTAGCTATCTCGGTCATCAGATTGGTATTATCTGCAGTTTCAGGCATCCACTGGGGGTTTTGGTACATACCCTCCAGGATAAGGGGGGGACTACTGCATTTACTTACTAATATTTTGTCTTTTTTTCCTGTTTTTTCTTTTTTTGTTTTTCTTTTTTACTTACTAAAATTTTAATCTACATTTGTAGGACTATCCCCCTTTTCCAACAATGTGTTTGGAGGTCTTACTTCTTTTTTTCTTAATCAATATTTTCTGAGGTCTGTCAATTTGTTTATCTTTTTAAATACAGTAACTAATTCTTGGTTTTGATGATTTTCTCTACTTACCTTTGTTTTATATTTTATTAATTTTTGCTCTTGTGTGTCTTATTTCCTTTCTTTTGCTTTCTTTGAATTTATTCTATTGTACATTATCTAACAAGTTGAATGCTTAACTCATTCATTTTCAGCCTTTTTAACATATTAATTTAAGGCTATAAACATTCCTCTAAACACCACGTTAGGTGCAATGTCCAAGCTCATTTCTAAGTATTTTCTAATCTTCACTGGAATTTCTTTTTCATCCGAAGGATTATTTAGAAGTGTTTTAAAATTTCCAAAAGGTGTATTTTAAAGAAAAAGCTATGTATTTGGATTTATTTATATTGTGTTATTTTGTGCTATATGTTCCATTTTTGCCATATTTTGCTCCGCTGTGTTTCTTGCTACTTTATTGACTTCTTTTGAATTAATTAAAGTTTATGTTTCCTCATTCCATTTCCTCTCTGTGGAAGATACTCATTCTTTTTTCTATTCTTTTAGTGACATTTTAGTTAAAATGTCTCAACATTTTAATATGCTTACTTAATTTAATAAAGTCTAGAGTTAATTAATATATTTAATCTCTTTTCAAACAATATGGGGACCTTAGAATGCTTTGACTCTAATCATAGACAACATGAATTGCTATTGTGAAGCCTTTAAATTCTATGCTTTTTGTCTTCTTTTAACCCCACAAGTTATGAATTATTTTTAATTTTTATTATCAGTACATAATATTTGTATATTTTTATAGGGTACATGTAATGTTTTGATATAGGCATACAATGTGAATTAATCAAATCAGGGTAATCAGGGTATCCATCTCAGGCATTTATCATTTCTTTGTGTTAGAAACATTCCAATTCCACTCTTTTAGTTATTTTAAAGTATACCCTAACTTACTGTTGATTGTAGTCACTTTGTTGTGCTATCAAATATTGTTCATTCTATCTAACTATATTTTTGCACCCATTAACCATCCCCACTTTATCCCCGCTTCTCCGCTACCCTTCTCAGCCTCTGGTAACCATCATTCTATTAATACTCTGTCTCTATGAGATCAATTGTTTTTAATATTTAGCTCCCACATATGAGCGAGAACATGCAAGATTTGTCTTTTTGTGCTTGGCTTATTTCTCTTAACATGATATCCTCCAGTTCCATTCATGTCATTGCAAATAGCAGAATTTCATTTTTTGTGGCTATATAATATTCCCTTATGTATATGTACCACAACTTCTTCATCCATTCATACACTGATGGACACTTAGCTTGATTCCAAAACTTGGCTATTGTGAATAGTGCTGCAATAAACATGGGAGTGCAGGTATCTTTTTGATATACTGCTGTCTGTCCCTTCCTCCGAGTTCTGGGCCTGTGCTATCTAATACAGTAACCCCTAGCCACATGTAGCTAGGGGTTACTTTAATTGTAACTTTAAGTTTAAATTTAAATTGATTAAAATAAAATTTAAAAATCCAGTTCTTCAGTTTCACTAGCCACATTTAAGTGCTTGAAAGCCATATGTGGCTAGTGGCTACTGTATAGGACAGTGCAGATATGGAACACTTCCATAATCATAGAAAGTTTTATTGGATAGTGTTGCTCTAGAGCATCTGAAACTACATAGGCCCCACAGGTGTGTGGTGGCTTCAGAGCTAGGTTACACCCTTGAACAAACTTTTGTGAATCTGCGTCAAGTCTGTATTCTACAAGGACCATGTGGAAGACAGAATAATGACTCTCCAAAGATGTTTAAATCCTAATTCCCAAAACTTATGAATATGCTACTTTACGTGGTAAAAAAATATTTTGCAGATGTTATTAAGATTCTTGAGGTAGGGAGATTATCCTGGATTATATGCGTTAGCTCAGTGTAATCACAAGGATCCTCATAGGGAAGCAGAAAGGACACAGTCAAAAACGCAGTGTGGGCCGGGCGCAATGGCTCACGCCTATAATCCTAGCAGTTTCGGAGGCCGAGGGGGGAGGAGCGTTTGAAGTCAGGAGTTCGAGACCAGCCTGAGCAAGAGCGAGATCCCGTCTCTACTAAAAATAGAAAAATTAGCCAGGTGTTGTGGCATTCACTTGTAGCTACTTGGGACGTTGAGGCAGGAGGATCTCTTGAGCCCAGGAGTTTGAGGTTGCAGTGAGCTATGATGATGCCACTGCACTTTACCCAGGGCAACTGAGTGACATTCTGTCTCAAAAAAAAAAAAAAAGGCAGTGTGGTGATGGAAGCAGAGTTGGAGTGACGCATTTTGAAAATGGAAAAGGAGTTATGAGCTGAGGAATGTAAGAGGCCTCTAGAATCTGTAAAAGGCAAGGGAATTGATTATTTCCTAGAGCCTCCAGAAGAAATGTAGTGTTATGGGCCCATTTTAGACATCTGACATCCAGAACTGTAAGAGAATAAATTTGTATTGTTTTAAAGTACTATGTGGTGCTTTGTTCCAGTAGCAATAAGAAACTAATATAAACCATGAAAGTGGACCATTAAGAAAGTCTCTGTTTTAATATACCAGACACCTATGGCTGCCCAATGTCATTGAGCTATCATTCTTATATCTCCTTTCCCCTTCTTACATTTCTATTTGGCTCTGAGGGTCCAGGGCCTATGGCAAGCAGAAACTTTAGAAGAGCAAATGATAGGGGAACCTACACTTTCATTCATTTGCTGATAAATATAATATAAATATAATATAACTATATACTGAGTGCTTATCATGCCCCAAGCACTCTTCTACATGCTTAACATACATCAGTGAATAAGAGAGAAAAACTCCTGCCCTGAAGAATCTTACATTCTAGAGGAGGGATCAAACTGATAAATAATAAACCCAATAAGTAAGTAAATTACACAGTATATTAGAAGATAATTAGTGCTATGGGTGAAAAAATAGCAAAAGGGTGATTGGGAGTGGCCAGGGAAGGGGGAATGGGCAGCAGTAGGATTAAATATGGGGTCAGGGTTAATCTCATTGAGAAAGTATCAACTGAACAAAGACTTGAAGGAAATGAGGAAGTTACTTATGCCAACATCTGGGAAAAGCATTCTAAGCAGAGAAAACATCCAATGTAAAATATCAAGGTGGAGGCCAGGTGTGGTGGCTCACGCCTGTAATCCTAACACTCTGGGAGGCCGAGGCGGGCGGATCGCTCAAGGTCAGGAGTTCGAAACCAGCATGAGCAAGATCGAGACCCCGTCTCTACTAAAAATAGAAAGAAATTAATTGGCCAACTAAAAATATATAGAAAAAAAAAATTAGCCGGGCATGGTGGTACATGCCTGTAGTCCCAGCTACTCAGGAGGCTGAGGCAGAAGGATCGCTTGAGTCTAGGAGTTTGAGGTTGCTGTGAGCTAGGCTGACGCCATAGTACTCTAGCCCGGGCAACAGAGTGAGACTCTATCTCAAAAAAAAAAAAAAAGAAAAGAAAAGAGACTACAGTTAACCTGGAATTTTACTGCATGATTCATTCTTCTTTTCTTTGTGTTTTTTTTTTTTTTTTTAAAGACAGGGTCTTACTGTGCCCCGCAGGCTAGACTGCAGTGGCACAATCATAGTTTACTGCAACTTCCAACTCCTGGGCTCAAGTGATCCTCCCACCTCAGACTCCTGAGTAGATGGGACTACAGGCGTGCACGACCATACCCAACTATTTTTTTTTTTTTAAACTGTAAAGAAGGGGGTCTCAAACTCCTGGCCTCAAGTGACCCTCCCATCTTGGCCTTCCAAAGTATTGAAATTACAGGTGTGAAATTACCACGTCTGGCCTCATTCATCTTTATCTAAGAGGAATCTTTCTCACCAAATTAGCATCTTGACTTCCCCCATTTGCAGGCAAATTCTAGAACAGTTTAGGAAGTGTTTTCTGTTGAATACAGACTATCCATATGCTCTTGTTCAACACAGATTCTGATAAATGCTTTTCAAAGTGGACCTTTTAAAATAAAATTTTTCTATTACTCAATTATTTTTTGGCACAATGTTGCAGCCAAACCTGAAATACTATGTAGCCAGAATAAGGTGCAATAGGATGAAGATAAATATATTTGAGCACTTAAAAATATTAAATACCATAGTAACAAGATTTCCAAACCATTGATGGGCGAGTTCATGTCCCACAACCAGAGCAACCCACTGGCGTGATGAAGAACAGGAGTTTTTTGGATCAATAAGCAATGCAGTCTCCCTGTGTTTAAAAAAAAATTCAAACAATAAAAGTACTGCAGTAAAAGCAGGCAGGCACAAGCAGGGAAGATTCACAAAGTAAATGAGATGGTCAAGTTAGGCTGTAGAAATAACAAGAAAACATTTCCTCAGTGTATATAGGACAGAAAAAGTTTCAGGAAGATTAAAGACTACCCCAACAAAATTCATACAACAGAAGATCAAAGATGTGACACAAGTTTAATTATCAGTTTGTCAATAGGACAGCTGCCTGAAATTTTGGAAAACCTTTGTATAAGGGGTTAGGGATTATTGTGCTAGAATCAGCAGTCCCCAACCTTTTTAGCACCAGGGACCAGTTCCATGGAAGACAATTTTTCCACAGACCAGCGGGGCAGGGGAGTCGGGGGGAGGCTGGCCACAGAGCCCTGTAGCCCAGTCCCTAGAAGCTGCCATACCAGTCCAAGGCCCCAGGGTTGGGGATCAAGGTGCTAGATAGACAGAAGACAGTTCTTCCGTAAGAAAGGAGTGGCGAGGGAAGATGCATTCCACAGACCCAAAAATGACACTGAGCAGGCTGTCTAAAACTTAGCTCATCTAAGAAGGCAATTGAAAGTAGAAGGCAAAACTTGTTTACAGACTCTGCTTTAAAAAATTATACAGCCCACACATTTGTATTGTGGTGATAGACATGGAAAAACTTGGCTAGAAGATATGAAATCAGGGAAGGTTCTTCAAGCTGGATAAATAACTATGAAACTACTGGGAGGAAGGAAGGCACCAAAATGAGAAACTCAGCCAAGAATATATCTAAAAATGATACTAATGCCAGATGCTCACTTTAAAATCTTACACCCTCAGATAGTAGCACCAGGGGTGGGGAGGGATCCATCTGCATTCTTGAAATGTGCACGGAAATGAGAGAAAGTAGAAAAATTTACGCCAGATCATAAAGCAGAAGCTCCTCAACTGCAACTAGGAGTGAAATCCTTATGAATTCAGTGATTGAAAAGATAAGGCAGGACAATGCATCATTAACATACCTGTAAGTAACAAGGCCCCAGTTCTCCATGGCACCTTCATAAAATAAATATAAACATTCATTGATATATACACATACTTCTTCCTCAAAATCACAAAATTCAAAAAAAGTTATTACAATTCAGCAATAAAATGAAATTTACTTTACCAGCTGCAAAGTCTGCAATAGCAATGAGATCAATTTTAGGTAGAGGATAAGGAACATTGAAGTAGTCCTTATAGAAAGGTAAGGTTTTAGCAGCAACCTATAAAAGTATAAACAAAAGAACCATCTAAGAAATATGTTATTATAATTCATTCTGAAATCCACAAAGGAATCCTGTTGCAAGCCAAAGTAATCTCAAATTACTAGAAACCAATCCTGGGGAGCCCTACCTCCAAAGACTGCCTGAGCTCCAAGCTCTGTATACAATGGCCAAACTTTAATCCATTTATATAACTTGGTATGAAAAATATAATGACATATTTCCCCACCCATTCCCTAGATAAGTAAATTCTTATATTCTCTTAATCATCATCTTGTAAAATGTTAAATGCAATCCCAAGGTTGGTATTTCCAAAACTCTATTAAAAAATACAAAGTAGCACAACTTTCAGATTAAATTATAAATAAGTGTACTAATAATTGATCAGAAATGTAAATTCCCCAACCTGGAGTTATGGACTGTTGGAAAAATCCTCTTCAAGTACATTTACCTCTAACGCAAATTTTCCTTGCTCTGCTTTGCCAACAGGGGTGTAAACACGGACACACACACCATCTTTTGACCTTGTTTCTACGAAGTCATATTCACCCACAACAAATGCGACCAGATATGTAGACATAACAGGTGTACGGGCAAACTTCACTTCCACTAAATTTTCATCATCAGGGTATGGTTTCCGGTCAATTACATTCTTTAAAAAAAAAAGAAAAGAAAAAAAGAAAACTTAAACATTAATTTTAAAACCTTAGAGTAAGCTCTAGCCAAAAACTGTAGGCTTACTCCTCCATCCTAATTGATCCAGTGCTTTTACACCGTCAAGACCTTTCCTCTTAAGAAGGAAAATGATCTGATAAAGCACTAATACTAAGAAGTTGGGGGCTAAAGTGTTAAAACTACCAAGGACTTGTGAGAGAAAAAAAGGAATTAACTTTTCTTGAGTACTTATTCTATGCCAGACATTGGGATGTTTTAAAGACCTCAATACTTTTCAATTGATGTAAGGATAGGAGAAAATGATTACTAATAAAAATAAAACGTGGAATCTCTCATTTCAAGCAGTATGAATTTCTAGATCTAGAGCATTTTCTGTACCAAGGCTGGGTCTAAGCAAATTTGTGAAGAAATTTCCACTTTACCTTTAGAATCCCTAATTTCCCTTTGGTGTTCTCCCTCTTTTTACTATTCAGGCTCTCAGTTTCCCCAAGCTCTGTCTATTCTTTCTCCCAAGGAAGACTTTTCAAGAACAGAGCTGATAAATTCATTCATACTGAAACATAAATGAATATTTCTCTTTAATATATTAGCCTCTTCTCTAAGAATATTTGAGAAGAGAATGACATTCTACTTACGGAATTCTTTCCACCAATAAGTAGGCAAAAGCCAGCTATTTTCAGGTGCAATAAGCTTTTCCAAGTTCCCCAGAGTCTAACAGGCTCTTAAACAAGGTCCTTGGTCCTACACAATACACTTCAAATGGTGAATGTTTACTCTATTTATAAATGAGATCAATGACATTACTGAAAAGAGCACATTCCAAGAATACAATTGGCCAAAAACCGAAATGCACTTCATTATGTGGCTGTATCTTTTAACATTTAATAAGAAAGTCAAAACCTTTTTATTTCAGGTAATGTCTAGTAAACTTGTCACTTATTTACATATCCCAAAAAAGTAATCTTTTAATGTATTTAAAACAAGGAATTTCTTCCATGAGGATGAAAACTCTCCAAAAATAACAATTATATTTATGTTTCTAATAATATATGTCATCCCATCTAATCAGCAAACTAAATATGCTAAGTCTATCAAAAATTTAAATAGACATATAAACACATACATACCATGTTTGATAAAGCTACTCTGTCTTTAGGAACAACCAATGAGATATCAAAAGTTGCTTTGATGGCAGGCTCATCCCAGCAAGGAAAAGCCCTCCGGGCATCAGTAGCCTTAAGAAAAGAATGTGAGATATAAATACCACTGACTACAAAGAAAACACAATGCTTACTACTACTGCCATATCAGCAGTTATCCGGGAAATAGGTCTGCTATGGATCTTAACAGTATATTATAACCATTTACAATTATATTTTTGTCTTTAATAAAACATTTTAACATTTCAAATTTAATGGAAATAGTTTCACCAAAAATGTTAACACGGGCTGAACACAGTGGCTCACACCTATAATCCTAGCACTGTGGAAGGCCGAGGCAGGTGGATGGCTCAAGGTCAGGAGTTCGAAACCAGCCTGAGCAGGAGTGAGGCCTCGTCTCTACTAAAAACAGAAATTATCTGGACAACTAAAAATATATATAGAAAAAAAATCAGCCAGGCATGGTGGCTACTTGGGAGGCTGAGGCAGAACGATTGCTTGAGCCCAAGAGTTTGAGGTTGCTGTGAGCTAGGCTGACACCTCAGCACTCTAGCCCAGGGACAGAGCCAGACTGTCTCAAAAACAAACAAACAAACAAACAAAAATGTTAACGCAACACAGCACAAAACAGTCAAGAGTGAGGATTCAGAATTGGGAAAACACGGTAGGTTACTTCTGTGGTTTTTATTTGAAAACTAAAACTAAAACTATTCTCAACCTTTGATGTGCTTTGTTCTTTATCTGGAATGGCAGCAATGGGAATAAAGACAGATGCTATATCAATTCAAAACAGGTCATTTGTTTAATGGCATTTCCATACACTACACATAAAACTGTCATCACTTAACCTACTTAGAGAGATCTCATTCTTTCACTAAAAATTAAAAAAGAGCAAATTTAGCCCCCTTCCCCCACCCTGGGAGGTATTTTCCATTCCAGTGGGGATTGGGGAGAGGAGGGCTTTAAAAAAATAAAGCAGGTCGGGTGTGGTGGCTCACGCCTGAAATCCTAGCACTCTGGGAGGCTGAGGAGGGAGGATTGCTTGAGCTCAGGAGTTCAAGACTAGCCTGAGCAAGAGCGAGACCCTGTTTCTATTAAAAAAATAGAAAGAAATTAGCTGGACAACTAAAAATATATATACTAAAAAAAAAAAATTTAGCCAGACATGGTGGCGCATGCCTGTAGTCCCAGCTACCTGGGAGGCTGAAGCAGGAGGATCGCTTCAGCCCAGAAATTGGAGGTTGCTGTGAGCTAGGCTGACGCCACAGACACTCTAGTCCGGG
>CAUYRT010101992.1:0-26315 GCA_963574885.1 Lepilemur ruficaudatus
GGAGAGATAGGAACACTCATACAATGCTGGTGGGACTGCAAACTAGTACAACCTCTGTGGAAAGTACTAAGGAGATACCTCAAAGAGCTAAAAGTAGAATTACCATTTGATCCAGCAATCCCATTACTGGGCATCTACCAAAAAGAACAAAAGACATTCTATAAGAAAGACATCTGCACTGGAATGTTTATAGCAGCACAATTCACAATTGCAAAGATGTGGAAACAACCCAAGTGCCATCAATACATGAGTGTATTAATAAAATGTGGTATATGTATACCATAGAGTTTTACTCAACCACAAAAAACAATGGTGATATAGCACCTCTTGTATTATCTTAGATAGAGCTGGAACCCATTCTACTAAGTGAAGTATACCAAGAATGGAAAAACAAGAACCACATGTACTCACCATCAAATTGGTATTAACTTATCAACACTTAAGTTTGCATATAGTGATAAAATTCATCAGATGTTGGGCAGATAGGAGGGGGAGGGGGAATGGGTATGTTCACACCTAATGGGTGCAGTGCACATGGTCTGAGGGAAGGACACACTTAAAGCTCTGACTTGGGGTGGGGGGTGGCAAGGGCAATATATGTAACCTAAACATTTGTAACCCCATAATATGCTGAAATAAAAAATAAAAATAAAAGAATGATGCTAAAGCAGGTCTGATTTTTCTGCCAGAATTGACAACAACTTTGGATATTTATGAACACTGTTGTATATAATGTAAAGAACATTAAACCCCAAGCCCTGAAACTTAGATTTGCTCTGCTTTGCCACTAGTTAGCCAAGTAAAATCAAAGAACTCATTTAACCCCTCTGGCTTCAATTTTCCCTCATCTAAAATGAAGAGGTAGGACCAGTGTATCTCTGAAATTACTTGCAATGCTCAAAGATATTATACATTTTTACATCTTCATCTTTTGATTAACATGATTATGTAAAATCACTTTCACTTACCGCTTAATGAGAATTGCCAGCAAGGCCCAGGATCTATAATGGTCCTGGGGCCTAGAAGCTTAAAGAATATTATTTTTCTATTCAATGTTCCAGGAATGGGTCATATTTAATATTTGAATACAAAGCTATTATGTGTAATTGAAAGTTACTTCTTTAGCTTTGGTTCTCAAAAAATAATCTTTGGGAAATTGCACTTGGCAAGAGCGACACCTATTTTTATCCTTTATACTTTATTTTATGAGGAACTTTCTCAGGCAAGCATAGTCACACACTGTCACGGTGATCATTTACAAGTGTCATAAAGTTGCTGAGTGTCTAGGATACATAAAGCTCTAATCCTAGGTCTTTTGAGGAATCAAATGAGTATAGCAATTTCTGCTCTCATGGAACATATAATCTCTTTCATTGAGATTTTTGTTTCAGTTGACATATTAAACTTAGCCAAATCATAAGCCATGTAAATTATTAAGAAGATTGAAATGACGGGGGTCAAGTCATACCTTGAGAAAAATATACATATAACTACCATCTGTCATTATAATTGTCTGATTTGTACATTTTGCATTGTATTTCTCAGTTAAATATATGCAATAAACAGGTAGTATCTGAAGCCATGGAGGGAGATAAGATTGTCTGTGAGTGTGTATTTGTGGAGAAAGGGGCCAGGGGAAGGAAAGATAAAAAGAGAAGCCATTCTGGAATTCTCAGATTCAGAAAATGACCTCAATTAGGGGAGTCTGTGAAGGTGACTGAGAAGGAGTATTCAGAAAGGTAGAAAGAAAAGCAGGAGAGGCCAGGTGCAGTGGCTCATGCCTGTAATCCCAGCACTTTGGGAAGCTGGAGCAAGATGATCACTTGAGCCTAGGAGTTCATGGTTACAGTGAGCTATGATCACAGCATTGTACTCCAGCCCTGGTGACAGAGCCAGACCCTCTCTCAAAAAAAAAAAAAAAGGTAAGAGAGAATTGTGGTATGAAACTCATGAGAGAAAAAAAGGTAATATGAGTGGTTAGCCAGTGTCACAGACAAGAAAGGAAAGAAAATACTTAAAATAGACTATTTGATTAAAAAGTCATTGATGCTCCTAGGAAGAGCTGTCTCAGCAAGGAAACAGAATCAAATCTCAAATTAAAGTTGGTTGAGGTTTGAAAGGGTGGCAAGAAAATAATAGAAACAAAAAAAATGTTGAAAAATCCGTCAAGAATTTTAATGACACAGGCAAGCAGAGATGAGTTTGAAATTAAATAAAAGTATTTTGAAGGAAAGGAAATTGATACTTTAGGAAGAAAAAATTTTAGCCTTATTTTTAAACTGAGTGAAGATTAAATAAATTAATAAAAACAAAAAAAACCCCTAAAGTTATTAAAAAGAATTATTTACTGGAATAAAGCTTGGAAAGAAAAAAGAACTTCCCTGTAGGAGAGGAGCAATGAAGTCTGAATCTGTAAGTGCATTTAAAGACAGAATAAGGCAAGATAGAGGGTACATGACTAACCTTTGCTCAGTGAGAAAGGTGGCTCCTGCTGAGAGAAGCAGCTCAGTATGGAATTAGAAAATTTCAAAAGTTGATAAATAAAGGTTTAGAAAAGCTTCTGTGGGGAATGAATGGAAAAGGAAAAAAAATGATCAGAAAGAAAAGAGCCATATAGCATTATTCTGAATGTATAACATGTCTTATGTTTTATAAAACATTGTCTCTTCAAAAGTATGTATACAGGTTTCAAAAATAATAATTTACATCATTTAAAAATAGATTCCAATAGGGTAACTAGGTAAGAGCTATGAGTCAGTTTTTTAAATGCAGATTAGGTTATCTGGAGTTCAGAGAGAGCTACACAACATAGACATAAGATAAATAAACGCACAACTGTAGTCATCCTAATGTGGTATAGAACACTAGAACTTACTCTGTTTCAAATAACTAGAAGAAGGATATTGAATGATCCCAACACAAAGAAATGATATTTGAGATGATAAATATACCAATTACCCTGATCTAATCAGTATACATTATATGTATCAAAACATCACTATGTACCCCAAGAATATGTAAAACTATATTTTCTCAATTAAAACATATAAAAATTGCTGAATTAACATATGAATAATTATGCAAACAAATGAGAAAAATAAATGAATAAGTTCATGGTAAGCTGTGGCATCTTTGGAATGCCTCAGTCAGGGGAGCCAATACACAGACAAATGAAAGCCTTACCCCCATGCTACCCAAATGGAAGAGCTAGTATTCAGAACAAAAAGAGCACTAGTTGAGATTAAGGGTTTTGACATTCAGAGGGGCATGCTGCAGGCTTTCTTCAGATTTTGAAAGAACCAAATACAAAAGGGAGTCCAAGGGCCATACTATTATAGAAAATACCTTTTAAAGGATTGATTTCTCCAGCAAGAAATCCTGTAATGTTTTCCAGGTAATTAGCTTCAGGAGGTCATTTTAGTAGATCCAACAATTGTAAACAAATTATATTGAAGTGATGCTTTAAATTATGTATTGGCAAAAATGTGCTTTTCAAGTATACTGAGTGTAATTAATTTTAGGAGAATGTTTGCTTCAGGATGGTACAATAAATGCCACTGTTGGGTGGGCCGCTTGAAATGACACTAAAAAAAGGTTGTACATGTCTAAATTATTTGAATTGTTTGTTGAAAGTTATGTTTAATATACAGAAATTCCTCAGAGATACTGTGGGTTTGGTTCCAGACAATTGCAATAAAGTGAGCCACATGAATTTTTTGGCTTCCCAGTGCATATAAAACTTATGTTTACACTATACTGTAGTCTATTAAGTGTGCAGTACCATTATGTCTAAAAAACAACATACATACCTTAGTTAAAAAATACTTTATTGCTAAAAATGCTAACAATCATCTGAGCCTTTAGCAAGTCGTAATCTTCTTGCATGTGGAGGGTTTGCCTTCATATTGATAGGTGCTGACTAAACAGACTAGTGGTTGCTGAAGGCTGGAGTGGCTGTGACAATTTTTTAAAATAAGACAACAATGAATTTTGCTATATTGATTGACGATCCATTCATAAAAGATTTCTTTGTTGCATGAGATGCTGTTTCACAGCATTTTACCCACAGTAGAACTTCTTTCAAAATTGAAGTCAATATTCTCATACCTTGCCACTGCTTTAACAACTAAGTTTATGTAATATTCTAAATCCTTTGTTCTCATTTCAACAATGTTCACAGCATCTCAACCAGGAGTAACTTCCATCTCAAGAAACCATGTTCTTTGCTAATCCATAAGAAGCAACTCCTCATCTGTTAAAGTTTTATCATGAAATTGCAGCAATTCAATCACATCTTCAGGGTCCATTTCTAATTCTAGTTGTCTTGCTGTTTCTATCACATCTATAATTACTCTCCCCTTTGAAGTCTTGAATCCCTCAAAGTCATCTACGAAGGCTGGAATCCACTGCTTCCAAACTCCTGTTAATGGTGACGTTTTTACCCCCTCCCATGAATCATGAATGATCTTAATGGAATCTAGAATGCTGAATTTTTTCATAAGCCTTTTAATTTACTTTGCCCAAATCCCTCAAAGGAATCACTATCTATGGCAGCTATAAACTTACAAAATGTGTTTCCTATATAATAAGCCTTGAAAGACAAAATTACTCCTTGATCAATGGGCTACGGAATGGATGTTGCTTTAACAGGTACATGAACAAAATTAATCTCCTTATACATCTTCTATCAGAGATCTTGGGTGACTAGGTGCTCTGTCAATGAGTAGTAATATTAATATTTTGAGAGGAATTTTTTTCTGAGCAGTAGGTCTCCACAGTGGGCTTAAAACATTTAGTAAACCATGCTGTAAACAGATGTAAAAGTCATCCAGGCTTTGATGTTTCATTTATATAGTCAGAGTCGATTTAGTATAATTCTTAAGGGCCCTAGGATTTTTGGAATGCTAAATGAGCATCGGCTTCTACTTAAAAGTCCCTAATAAGAGAGTTGGCCTGTCCATTGAAGATCTGAAGCTAAAAATTGACTTCTGTCAAGTTATGAAAATCTTTTAGATGGCATCTTCTTCCAAAAGAAGGTTGTTTTTTCTAACGTAGCTGCGTTCATCAATGATCTTCACTAGATCTTCTGAATAACTTACTGCAGCTTCTACATCAGCACTTTACTATGTCTTGCACTTTTATGTTATAAGGATGGCTTCTTTCCTTAAACCTCATGAATCAACCTCTGCTATCTTCCAACTTTTCTTTTGTAGCTTCTTCACCTCTCTGAGCCTTCACAGAATTGAAGAGAGTTAGGGTCTTGCTTTGGGTTAGGCTTTGGCTTAAGGGAATGATGTGGCTGGTTTGATCTTCTCTCCAGACCACTAAAACTTTCTCCATATCAGTCATAAGTCCATTCACTTTCTTATCATTCATGTGCCCACTGAAGTAGCACTTTTAATTTCCTTCAAGACCTTTTCCTTTGCATTCACAACTAGGTTGTTGGCACAAGAGGCCTAGCTTGGTTTTTGATTTGCCTTGTTCACTAAGCTTGATCATTTCTAGCTTTTGATTTCAAGTGAGAGATGTGCAACTCTTCCTTTTATTTGAACACTTAGAGGAGTTATTAATTGCTCTAATGTCAATATTATTGTGTCTCAGGAAATAGGGAGGCCCAAAGAGAGAAAGAGAAACGGGAGAATGGCTAGTCGGTGGAGCAGTCAGAACACACACAACATTTTTCGATTGTATGCTGTCTTATATAGGCACAATTCGTGGTGCCTGAAAACAATTGCAATGGTAACATCAAAGATCACTGGGTATAGATCCCCATAGCCGATTTAATAATAATAAAAAGGTCCAAAGTATTGCAAGAGTTACCAAAATGTGACACACAGATATGAAGTGAGCACATGCTTTTGGAAAAATGTTGCTGACAGACTTGAGGACACAGGGTTGCCACAAACCTTCTTTGTCTAAAACACAGCACCTGTGAAGTACAATGAAGTGAAACAATAAAACGAAGTATGCCTGTACACAAAATTGAGTAGCTCCATCTGAAGCCTGGGATATGCTATGTGAAAAGTCATCAGTTACTACAATAAAAGCTTCAGCTACTATAATAAAAGCGCTGATAGAAATGGGCTTGCTCTTCCAGCCACAGGAGTCTGTCATGAAGACCTACAATACAAGGGGCCACCATCACCCAAGAAGAAAGCAAATAGCCAGCCTCTAGAGCCTTAGACCACCAGGATCATCACTCTCTCTTCTTTCCCTACTGCACAGACATAATTCAGGTGGTAGAAATGTGTTGTGGGTTATGTTAAACTCCTCCCTCTATGTCCTGAGAATCTAGGCCTTCAACATTAGGGTTGCCAACAATAGACTATATGCTCCAAGTTCCGCTTTTTCAAATGTGCATCATTTTACTTAATGGCATAATACACAGAAACAGAAGATTTGTGAAGGTTTTGTACACAGGAAATATATGCCTCCATCCTTCCTTCCCTTTGGGGTGGGAAAAAAACCTAAAACACTGGTTTATCAAGGAGACAATAAAATAAACATGATGCAGATATTGATAACAGCCACACTGTTTACTAAATGCCCCAAATGCCAGAAGAGTTATATTGATCCATTTAATAGTTAACACCACAAAATTAAGGGAAGAATACAGAACATATTACATCATTCAGAGCATACTACTGTGAATACAGAAACTGAGCCCCAGAGAGACTAAGTAGAGTCCAGGTTAACTCGGTAACTGTCAACAGCAATGTTCACACTCAAGTCTGTCTGACTCCCAGCCTGAGCGCTTCCGACACAACAGGCCCTATCAGAGTTCTCATTAACACTTTGTAAGGCAGGGCAGGAGCAAATTAGCATCTCCAGATTAAGTTAAATATCAAGGAAAAAAATGAAAGTTGGGTGGTTCAGTCTGGAATACTCCAAAGAGATTAGAATGTTCCTTTTTAAGAATTCCTTAAGGCAGTATCTTTTCTGTTATATACTTTCGTATAGACCCTTCTTTAATTAAAGTTCCAAAGGGCTGTCTTAAAAGGGTAAGAGAGAAAGGCAGGAAAAGTACAAATAAAATAGACTGGTGCTAAAATAAGGAGACTCATCAAAGGAATAGACTAGACGTCAGAAATAGACTCTATATAAGAGAGCTTAGTGTATAATAACAAAAGAAATTCACATGAAAAAGGAATAGTCAATATTTAACAGATGTTATTGACATAGTATTAATAATAGATTGACTTTGGAGTGAGGGAGGAAGACGGGGAGACGGAATTAGATTCTTAACTGATATTAACTAAATAAATAAATAGTAAAAATATAAGTTTAACAGACGAAAATATTAGCTGGACATGGTGGCTCATGCCTTTAATCCCAGCACATTGGGAGGCCAAGGCACACTGGATCACTTTAGGTCAGGAGTTTGAGGCCAGCCTGGGCAACACAGTGAGACCCCATCTCTAAAAAAATAACAATAATAAAAGATAAGAAAATAAGAAAGAAAATATAGAAGACTATCTCTTCTAGGACGGAGAGAAATTTTGTGAGTCATAAAGAAATCACAACTAAAAAATTAGTAGATATAATTACATAAAAATTGTACACCAAAAAAGATCAGAGGAAAAAATGTGAGGAATTATAATCGACATATAATAATTAGCATTACTATTTTAGAGTTTGTAGTTTAAAAAGATAAATATGCAAGTATAAAAAAAAGGCAAAGAACATGAACATTTTAACAAGAAAAATGAAGAGTGCCAAAAGCATTTGAAAAAGTTCAGTCCAACTAGGAATTAGCAAAAAGTTACTTTTAGAATGCAGTACCACATTTTAACTATAATAATTGCAAAGACTCAAAATATGAGTAAAACTGATGTTGGTGACTGTGCAACAAAATGTAGTCTCTTTCAAAGCTGGTGGCAGTATACATTCATGTAACAAGTGGAATTTTATGTCAAAAACCTGAAAATTATTGTACGTACATATTGACTCATAAATTTCACTTCTAAAAATGTATGCTAATGGGAAAATGACACATATGCACAAGGATGTGTTAAGAAGATGGTTCATTGCAGAGATATTTATAATAGAAAAAGGATATAAAGACCTGGGTATTCAACAACAGTGATATTGTTCTACAAATTTTGGTGTGTCTATGCAATTGGTGTATTATGCAGCTATTTAATATTATTATGTTTTTTCAAAAATAATATTCTAAAAATTTGTAAGTTAGAAATTTCCTACAATGAAGCAGGAAATTCTTCAAAATGTTTGTAGTTCATAAGAGGTTGGTGGGGGGAGGAAGGAGCAATACAAGTAAAAATTTAGAAGTAAGCAAAAGAAGCTTTCGCCAGTCCTTAGCCATAGTGATATAAAGTGTTTCTTATCTGACTGGAAAAAGGAAACTTATTTATCTTTTAAAAGACTTCACAGGACTTTGTTCTTTACTTTAGTGAGTTTTTCTGGGCCCCTTTTCTTAGAGGATCAGAAATCAAGTTGTGGTAACACACCATAAACAGAGGCATCTTTCACAAAAAGAAATTTACATGAACTGAGCTCATGAGACTATGACATACATCCAAATTGAAATTTGTTGATTTGCAACAAGAAATAAATGTCATAGAAACCAGAGTACTTGTAAGTCCATGTGACAGGGCATCCTCTCACTTAAGCAGACCTGCATGAGAAGCTGGATGATAAGCAGAAGTTTGTTGAGTGAACCTGGAACCTAAAGAGAGAACTAGATGAATAAAATGTTTAATGTCATTGGAAACAACAAGATCTAACCACGGAGACGGTCTTCCCAATAGGACCAGAATATTCAACTACAGCTCTCTTCTTTTAACCCCATGCCAAAAATGGCCTTGCTAAAGGCTGTGTTACAGTGTGACTGAGAGAGGAAGCTGGGGGGGGGGCGGTGTTCTAGTCGCTTAGATGAGGGGCCCTTCATAAAAGGCATAGGCTTACAGAATGTGGATAAAACAAAGAGGGCCTTAATGCAGTCTCCCAAGACCCAGTAAGAAAGAAAAGGATGCCTAGCTGAAGAGGAGAGATAAGGGTTACAGTTTGTCATTACTAGAGAAAGGGCCTGGCACATACAGACAGCTGTGCCTGGAGGGCAGATTTATCCCCATGGTTCACGGTCCTTGAGGAAGCTGAGTCTATTTGTGTCTGGCAAGAGCAGTAGCAGCACTTGCATTTACCACTCTCAACCAGCTGCCAAGAGGCTGCGAGGGCAGCATGTGTCCCAGTGCCCTGAAGAGATAGCCAAAGGCCTTCACGCTGGCTGGCTGGCTGGCTGAAGTTCTCTCTCTGACTGAGGCCGGCCAAAGAGAGGCAAGCAGCTGAATCATGGTGAGCACAATGAGATGCTTAAGTTTGGCTGCCTAAGTTTTCAATTAAACCATGTGATTATTGCCAGAATCAGACCATTTTGACCCAGGAAAATGGCAATTTCATATGGTTGAAAGTATACAACAAGGTCGGCCATGAACTCAAACTCTGAACTCCCCCACCAAAAATAAGACAGCAATTCCTTGAAAGAATATGGTCCAATTAAACCCAATGAAGATTGTAAATGAAACAACTGTTCTATGAAAAAGTTGAGCGGCCAAGCTCTCATTTCAAGCTCAAGTAACTTTAGAGAACTAGCTGGTGACCAATAAAAAAAAAAAGAAAAAAGGAATTTTCTCTTCAGGCAACAAGTCTCCAGGATACCTATTCCAGGGACCACTACCGAAACAGAAGGGAACACTGAGAGAAGTTATTAAGCTAAGACTCCTTCCCTCTGGGGGAGTGTTTGTATAGGCAACACCAACATTTGCCCTCTGATTTTCCTTTCTCTACACCTGCATTGCTAACAAAGCCCACTTGGATTGACAGTGTAATTTTTAAGCAATATTTGATTCATTCAAAAAGTTACAATACAGTCCCTTTGCCCTGGAAAATTTTCCTTTGTTTTTAAGACAATTTGTATATCTCTACTTCAATGTATTGATTTTGAAGTTAAACAGTGAAGACAGTCTTATTTTCAGATTCCCAGAGGATTCATCAATTTCATCTCCTTGTCAAGTAACAATAAAAATAACATATTACTTATTGAGCTCTTACTATGTGCCAGGCCTGTGTGCAGGGCACTGTTGTAAATCCTTTCCATGCATTAACTCATTTAATCTTCTTGTCAGTATTCCAACTGTGAGAAGAGGGCTCAAACCCAAGAAGTGTGGTTTTACATTTCCTTAACTACCAGTAGTTAACTTTTCTTAGTCATTATTATACTAGCATACAAAAGAAGAAAATAAAAAAGTATTAATATAGAAATTTAGTTTTTTTCTATAATAAATATATTTAATTTAGATAAATAGGAAAATTTATTTTCAAAGGCTGTTTTATTGCTTGTTTGTTACATGTCTCTCCCTACTCCAAATGAAAGTTCTTTGCGGGCAGAGACTTTGACTGCTTTGGTCACTGCTATATCTCTGGTGTCTGGAATAGGCATAGGAAGCACTCATTAAATATAATGACCATTTTTTTTATTTTTCATTTTATTTCTTTTCAGGAAATAAAAGGGCAGGGTTGTGGTTTGTACAATATATTACATGATCATGACCAAACTATCCAAAAATATTTGTTGAATGAATAAATGATCAGAAAAAAATTTGACTTTTTAATTTTTCATATACTTTCGTGGTCTGTACTATCTACCCAAATCCAATCAATTCCAGTGGCAGCTATTTTATAAATGAAGATCAGCACCTACGAAAGAAGCCAAAAATTGCCTAAAGAGCAGGATCTCAGTACTTTACCCTAACTCGGTGGCACGAGGTTCACAAAGAATAAGCCAGCAAGCTCTGGACCAGGAATCTGCCCTGCCTCTCCCTATGCTTTTAATATTGATGGAGATCTTTGATGCTTCCTGAAGAAGGGCTATTCCCTGGAAGTCAGCATCTCACCAGGCAGCAGAGGTGGAGAAGTGTGGCTACTACAGGCTGCAAGATCAGCTGTCAGTGGTAAGATCTCATAAAATGAGAAAGGAAATTTATTAAGTAAGGAAAATACACAACAAACCACAAAGAGGAAAGAGTATGTAAAATGCACCAGTAAGTATATAAGGAGAAAGAATTTAAATGGCTGCCCACATAAATGAGAAGATCCAGTTATATCCATTTGTAGGTAAGTTGAGGTAATAGTTGAATTCAGGGGGACAAAGTTCTCCAAAAAATTTAAAATGGACATGAACTCTCCAGGTTACAAGTCAGGTAACAGAGACCCCTTACTCATGTTATTATAGTTAGAAAATCACTATACAAATGAAAGAAACCTTCACAGAATGTTTGGAAAGAAACTTGAAAGGATTTATAAGATGAGTAAGATTAGAGGGGGTGGTTTAAAAGTTGTAAATAATTTTGGGGGGTTGCATATAACTTAATAAGTCTTATGCTGGGGATTTTTTAAATTATACAGATTTGCTATTTCATTCACTAACTTCATCAATTAAAGTAAAGAGATTGCATGTCTCATGTGGCCAATATCCCATAGTTGGAAATCCCAGGACTGGTAGAGCTCATTTGCCTCTTCCGGTGGCTTTCAGTATTGGCTAGAAAACTTAAAGAAAATTGGAAGAGATGCCTTGATTCCTTTCCCTGATTGCTGTCATCAAGAAAGTTCCAGTTAACCAAAACGGTTTTAGAAGCACGGGTCAGCAAATTATGCTGGCCAAATCAAGCCTGCCACTTGCTTTTGTAAATAAAACTGTATGGCAATACAGCCACCTCCATATTATCTATGCTGCTTTCACACTACAAAGGCAGAGCTGAGTAGTTGAGACAGATACTGTAAAACTAAAAATATTTATTACCTGGCCATTTACAGAAAAACTTTACTGACAACCTGGAGAAAAAGAGGACAGGGGATTATAAATGCCTGTCATCACATACTTAAGACATTCTCTTTCTAATGTCTGAGTCACTTTTTGATGATATAAATATTATGAGAGACATATTTAATTTTCCAGAACTCTAGACCCAGGCATCATCCTTGCTCATGTGTGCTAAGTAGTGGCTAATGATCTGAAAGAGTTGATCCACTTAATAACCACCGGAGAAAATCTAGCTCATCTCAGAATAAAGTTCCATAAAGCACAATTATTACTCTCTTTAGTATTCCATCAAACTGTTGGATTTTATAGGACTCTCATAAAACTTTAATGTTCTTCCAGTACTGTAATCAGATGGACAAAGCCATATTTTAACACAAAACACATCTGATTATATGACATGTTAAGATTTTAAGAACATATGTTCAATCTACAACCTGAAAGCAACAGGATGGTAGTTGATGGTTGTAGTTAAATCTGTCATAAACTACATTATTCTTTTTAAATCTGAATAAAATTTCACTGACAAAGATGGTTTGTGCTCAACCATTAATGTGAACAGGCAGTATGAGTCAACCATAATGTATTAAACAAATCACAGCTGTGAACTATTTATTAAGTAATTTATTTCATGCCATGTTTATCTCTGTTACTCATCAAAACATTTTTACCACATGAAATGGTATTTCATTTTCTTTTATTTGAATAAAAATACATACAGATTTACAGTTTCACAAATTTTCATTTCTGCCATGGAAGAAAAACAACTCTTTTTAATCTTACTAGATTTCTCCATGTAAATAAAACATTTAAAAATATGAAAAAAACTTGCATTTTTTATAATAAGGAAAAGTCAGTTTAAAATAGCTTCCTCAAAGAATCATAAAGAAACAATGGAAGAGATTACGTTCTCTCATTTAAACATTCTAGTGTATCAACTGAATGACAAGAATAAGACTTTACACGCAGCACATGCAGATTTTTTTTATAACATACTTTATTAAGATAACATTCCAAAAAGGGTAAGTCTTGTATACTGTTATTTTTCTGTGGTTCACCAAAAATGACTTATATAAACAGGAAGGATGTATTCAATATCTATCCTTAACAAATCTGGAGGGGTTCTCTAGTTGACACAGTTAAAAGAATTACAAAGGGTTCGTGGACAATGAATGAATATTCTGATATAAGAAATTGTACATTTTTCTATAAAGCTAATAAGTATAAATTATTTAAATATAATGTGGAAAGAGGGGAAGAGGTAATAAAAACTAATGAAAATTCTTAACCCACTGTGACCTAAAGAATAGTCTTGACCCTGATTGGGTCCAAATTCTTTTGGTCCTCTCAATGTGCTTCCTCCTATGAGTATCCTACACAGGTTTTCCACTTCTATATTTTCCACATAAAGCTTTTGGCCTCACTTCCTCATGACTCAGGTTGTACAGGGCTGCAGTTTTATCCTGTTTTTATTACTGGCTCTATTTTATTCTGTGGGTGTTTTCTTCCACTCTGGGGGAAAAAATGTTTTCCTGATTGAAGTCTTGGCTTTCCTTGATTCCTACTAGAGACTTGTATTGATGCACTGTGCAATTCAAGTAAGCATTTTTGAGCTACTAAGATCACAGAGGGGAGGATCTGCTGCTTAATCATCTCAGACTCAAGAATGTGAGGGCTACATCTATACCCCAACAGTCCACGCGTGATAGACTACAGAATAAAATTAAACCATTTTGTTAGAAGTCTTTTTTAAACCAAGCCCTCTCTGGTAGGAGTGACCTCAAATAAATAAAATAAATTTTATTTCTCTAAAATAGAATTTTGAAAGGAACTAGAAATACACTGTTTAAAGGAACTCTAAAGAAAAGTATTTTTTAAGACGGTAGAAAACTACTTTTTTCTAATGTTCCTTATATATAATATATTTTGAGTTCCTATTGTGGTATGAGTCTAGCCATGCCGTTACTTACTTTTGAATACCTTCTTTCATCAAGCAGCTCATTATAATCTTCCAACTTTTCAGATTTTGGCATATTAAAACCAGTACCTCTATTAGTCAGAAGTCCAACAGGATTAAGTGAGGAGAGTTTAATAAAGAGATTATAGTAGGTTGAATGTGTGACCCCTCCCCCAAATATTTTTACCTGAAACCCCAGAATATGACCTAATTTGGAATAAAGGTCTTTGCAGATGTAATCAAAGTAAAGATTCTCAAGATGAGATTACCTGGGGTTAGGATTGGTTCTAAATTTAATGAATAGGTATCCTTATAAGAGACAGAAAAGAGGTTGGGTATGGTGGCTCACACCTGTAATCCTAGCACTTTGGGAGGTGGAGGTGGGAGGATCTTTGAGCCTAGAAGTTCAAGACCAGCCTGAGCACCTGAGCAATATAGCCAGACTCCCTCTCTACAAAAAAATTTTAAAAAATTATATTGGCATGATGGTGCATTCCTGTAATTCCAGCTACCTGGTAGGCAGAGACAGGAGGATCACTTGAGCCCATGAGTTTGAGGTTGCAATGAGCTATGATGATGCCACTGCACTCTAATCTGGGCAATGGAGAAAGACCTTGTCTCAAAAAACAAACAGAGACAGAAAGGAAAAGACACACAGAGGGGAAGGCAATGTGAAGATAAAAGCAATAATTGGAATGATGTGGTAAGAGACAAGGACTTCTGACAGGCACCAGAAGCAAGAAACAGATCTTTCCTCCTATTCTCCGAAGGAAACCAACCCTGCCAACACCTTGATTTTGGACTTTTGGTCTCCAAAATTGCAGGAGAATTTCTGTTGTTTTAAGGTACCATGTTTGTGATAATTTGTTATGGCAGTCCTAGGAAACTAATGCAGACTATTGACAAGGATGTGGCAGAGGTAAGAAAAACTATCAAGACATGGACAAGCACCCTACTTAGTGAAAGAGGAGTGGAGATCATTACCATCCCTGGATCTGAAAAGGCAAGGTAAGGAGAATCTACCACAACCCAGAGAAAAGCTGTAGCTGTAGGAGAGCGCCACCTGCACATGCCGTAGCCTTAAAAAGACAAAAATAGCCACTGACAGCCTACAATTTAGCAGGAGAAAACAAAAGAAATAGCCCTGGCCTCTCTCTTCTGCCTCTGATTTATCAATACCTCCCATTGGTCAAATCAAGGAGAGTAACAGGACAAAGGAATATCTGTCCCTCTGTCTCCACAGAGCAGGGTGGAGAAGGGAAAAGACTTGATTTGGCGGGGATAATGAAGAATAGATAATGCCATATAATATGAAAAATATCATAAATAATCTTTGCAGCAAATATTTCTATCGATTGTTTATTTCTAAGCATGAGCAGGAATGAAAGACGTAAAATAGAATAGGTTTTGAAATTGCCAAGTGTTTTAATTCATGAGAAATAATTACTTCTATGTATTTCTGTCAAGGCCTATAGACTGCTGAAGATTTTCTAACTACAATCTAAGGCATTTGTGTTTTAAATCAGAAGAAACAATGTTCCCTCTATAAACACTAAAACATGTATTTTTTACACAGCATAGATTTTGCTTTTCAAATATAAAATTAACATTACATATAAATAATATAAAGAAATTAATTTTATTTAGGTACCTACTATGTCAAAGAAGTGTGTAGTTTTGCTTAAAGGTTTGGATAGTTATACATTGTAAAGCTGTTTTGACAACTTGATTTTTTTCATTATACTGAAAATCCTTTTCTCACCAGAAACTTTACTTCATTTGTAAAAGTGATAGATAAAATGGTCTCTTTTATAATCACTCTATGTTGAGTGCATTTCTAATTACCAATGCATACTCACCTGTTTAGCTGGTATGTTGTTTACAATTGTTAAATACCCCAGCAGAGTAATGACATTTTCTGATTCATTAAGTCAGTCCAAACTTTATAGTACACATTTTGTCCTCAAATTGATAGCTGGGATTGTGGATCAAAATTTAAAATATGCCTGCCAGAATGACAATAATTATTCTATTTTGAAACTCCATTTTAGCATTTTTGATCCAGTACCAGTATTTCTACAATCATTTAATATGATGACTTGAAGCAATAAAATGTATGCACTAGGCAACCTGTCATATCAATTTTGTTCCCAGCGCTTCCTGTTTCTAAGTGTAAAAACTCCAGCAGCACAGAGAGGTTGGAGAGTCCAAACAAATAATGTGAGCTGTGAATAAGTGGAGGAGAACTACAAAGATTTTTCCCAAGATAGCTTCTCAGCTGCAGGTCTCTGATGATGCAGAGCTAGGGTGAAGAAAGAGAATATTTTACATAGGGAGCTTTGTCAGCCATAATCAGGAATTACTGTCCCTACACCACTATCAAGAAGGAAGAACAAAAAAGAGTAAAAGAATGAAGATCAATGCTTCCAGCAGAGAACACATTGCAGAGACTGACTTCCTGCCAGACTAGATCTTGAACAGTCTATTCCAAAAAGAAAAAAAGAGTTTTCATCCAGCCGGCAAGAAGAGAAGGCACATCAGTGAGCTCCCATCCTTTTGGCTCATTTTATCTTAGCTGAAAGATGTTTCAAATAAGAAAGGAAAATCTATTTGAAGGTGTCAAAGTGGGAAAAATAAATGAATTTAACTTTGGAAATAAGCAGTTAACATACAAAAATTAGGCTTCCCTAAAACTGAACAAGGAATAAATATCCATTGACATATTTCTAAGAAGGACATAGAATGAATCATAATGGAGTCAGAGGGGAGACCTGGATTTATTATGGTCATTTCTGTTCCAGCTGGATGTTACTCTAGGGTCTCCAAGAATCAAAGACCTGTTTCTGCTCTGAGCCCATGACCTGTATAATGGTTATAGATATTATAAGACACCTGAAGTCAAAAACTATGGACATATATAATTATATTCTCAATTTCAACACAGAACAGAAGTTGAGCAACAGGAGCACACTCAATAAGAAACATTTCATAGGCTATAGTTTCTGTCCCTCAGAGAAAAATTGACAATAAACCAGAAGCCTGTGAGTCAATACTAGGTGCAATAAGGGAAAATGTAGAGAAAAGTGTGTCAAGGAAAAGCAATCCAGGAGACCACACTGAATACAAAGGATTTAGGACTCAACAGGAGCACCCTTTCACAGACATTTGGCAGAACCAGTCAATTTAAACATGCTGAATTTCCAAGTCAGAGTGTTCTCAGGCAGAAAGACAATTATAAGTCAGAGGCTGAAGAGAGAGCCAAAAGTTATTCTGGTTTGCAGGATTAGGAAACAGACTTAAGGCACTAGTCCCTGTCCAGTGGTAATCAGATGCCCATGTTCTGTTTTCCTCAATTCTAAGAAACAATTGAACCAATCTCCAATTTGTTAGATACCAAGTGTCTTTCTGACTCTTTTTTTTTTTTAACGTTTTTGTTGTAGTACTGAGTCCAAATACTCAAAATTTAAACTAATCTATAAATTACTAACTTAATTTTATAAGAATATGTAAGATACAATTTAAACTTGGATTGATAGAATTTCAAAATACTCCTCTAAGATCAGTAACTAATGATCACACCAAACTTTAAAACCAAATGAATGTGAAAATACCAGTTGCTCATTAATGTTTTTAATGGTCCTGTTCCAGTTTTGTTTAACTTGGTGTTGCATAAATTAAAAAATTATATGTATTCACCAAGGCCTTCAAATAAACATAGATTTACTGAATATCAAACAAGTAATGATTTCAGTTTTCAGTGTCCTGCTGCATTAGCTTCAAGAAAGAGTAGTAACCTGTCTTGTTCTTACAATTTAGTCTTGTTCTTACAACTTAGCAGTTTTTCTTTTGTAAAAGATGATTTTTTAAACATAATCCATTTTCATTTAATGTTAAATACACATTGTGTTATTCTATAATTTATTATTTTTCTCATTTCAGGATTTAATTCTGCACTTTTCATATCAGAACAAATAGCCTCACCATTGACTTTTATAACATAAAAATTGGCATACACTTCAAATCTATTGTACAAATCATGAGCCATGATTAATTATAAACTTTGACTAAGCTTACTCCATTTTTTCACTATAGCATCAAAAAAAGTCTTGATTTACTTGAATGAGCCTTAGACCATCCAGCTAACTGTTGTATATTTGATCCTACATTCACATTATATAAAGACAGCATTACGCCAGTAGACTGTGATAAGTTATGGACATGTAATGTAATACCTAAAACAAACACTGAAAGAGTATATGAAGATAAACACTCAAATACATTACAGATAAATTCTTAAAGATTTTTATATGTATTCACAAAAAAGACCAAACTTCCTCCATCAACCAATGTATTTTTCATTCATGAAATGATTATGTGCATGGGGGGAATTAGAAAATGTATACTTCTCGGATTCAGTCAAATTCAAAGTGAACAAAGATGAACAAATAATGTTCCTATCACTGTTTTTAACAGTTATCATTTTTCTTCCAAGAAAATGAGGTAAGCTAAAAATTGTTTCAATATTTTCTCTAATTATAAAATATGTGCTTGTTATTAAAAAATACAGAAAGTTTAGAAAAGAGATTAAAATTACCCATAATCTCTGTAAACAGAATTTATAGTCCAAATTCTCCTAGCTAAAGGTTCTCCCAAGCATTAGGGAAAATTCTCCAGAAAAGTTTGAGGTGCTAGTTCTAGATCAAATAAAATTCTCCTTTGACTTTAACATATCCCAAGGATAAAGCAGGAGGGCTTGTATACTCCTCTCCCACCAGCAGAAAAGTATATTATTAGGATTTATTTGGAAATTAACTCCATTCTTCATCTTATTGCATGCAGAAGGTTGAAGGATAGAGAAAAAAAATTTTGAGTACAAAATAATACCAATAATAGTACTATAATATAAATTCCCAAATAAAACATTCAACAAAAACATATCAAATCTCCCTAGAATAAAACCACTAGTTCTAATACTTCCATAGGAATATGGACATGAACATGTTTTCCAAACTAACCAGTTAGTATACTTTCTCAACTCTTGTTTATTTTAAAATAAGAAGAGAAATGAAACTGCATCTTAGGAATTTTAATATAGAACATGTACTCACTATTAAACTCATTGGCAAAAGTTATCCAAAATTCTCTTTCAAAAACCACTTAGCAAATAAAATTCTTATCTGCTTTTCTCACAAAGGAGACTAAATGTCTGTTCTCCTCTGCCCTTTGAAAACAGATAATTGAAAGAGAGATTCATAATGGGATTCTTTTGCAGTGTGTCTAAATATTTGGCTTCAGGCCAAATTGAAACACCTCTTCAGGCTTGGAAACTAAAAAATTAACCTTAAGTTGAAAATAGATGACTTTTGAAAGGTTTAAAAGCTACTTTAGTGCTCAATATCATCCTATTCTAAAAATAAGTCATTTTTCCAAATATTAAAGAAACTTTAAGATTCTAGAGTAGCCCTAAATTCACATTTCATGAAGATAAAATGGACAACCTAAGGGTACTTTCCATGGTTAAACCACTTGACATGTAAGGAAATCAAAGACTCCGTCTAACAGTCCTAAGGGAAAAATGGTTAAGTTGAAAATACAAGTTCCACCTAATAAAAACAAAAGAAACAAAAGAAGAAAATACAACACGGTCTGAAGTAAGAGAAGCTGTGACCTGCCAGTCACTCAATAGAAACTACGGACTACTTAACCAGTAAAAATGGGGTCTGATTCTAACAAAATGTGACCTTATTAGTTTGACTATCTGAAGATGTGGTGAATGTCCTAGAAAAATAAAAATTTACTGAATTTAATTAGGAATAAAACTTTTTGGCTAATGCTTATAAAGAGTATTGGCATAGCTGTATTACATTGATTAGTCAACAAGTAATAATATAGGCTATAAGGTAGCATGTCCCCCTGTGGATAGACTGAGCTTTAAATGATAACAATGGAAATATCTGTACATCTGTCAAGTCATGTTTGTATAAAAGAAAGAGTAATCTCAAACTGATTCTAAAAACTGATTCTCTTTACAGACTTGTAAAGAGATAGAGATCTACGAGAACCCCAGAAAAATCTGAAAAATCCAAGCATCTGATTGATACAACTCAGCCTATGGATTAATTTCTTTCGGGCCAAGAATCTACCCGTAACCAATCAGCTTTGGCCAGTGGTAGGCAGAATTATGTGGTATAAATAAGCGTACCAAGGCAGGAAGAAAGGGAAGTTGGTCCATATGTAGAATGAAACTAGACCCCTATCTCTCACCATATACAAAAATCAAATCAAAATGTATTAAAGACTTAAATGTAAGACCTGAAACTATGAAGTTACTTAGAAAAAAATTGAGGAAACACACCAGGACATTGGTCTGGGCATTGATTTCTTGAGTAATACCGCACAAGCACAGACAATGAAAGCAAAAATGGGCAAATGAGATCACATCAAGCTAAAAAGCTTCTGCACAGGAAAGGAAACAATCAACCAAGTGAAAAGACAATCCACAGAATGGGAGAAAATATTTGCAAACTACTCATCTGAGAAGGGATAAATCACAAGAGTTATAAGGAGGTCAAACAAGTCAATAGGAAAAAACTAAATACTCTGATTTTAAAAATGGGCAAAAGATCTGAATAGACATTTCTCAAAAGAATATATACAAATGGCCAATGGGTATATATTAAAAAGTTCTCAACATCATTAGTCATCAGAGAAATACAAATCAAAACTACAATGAGATATCATCTCACCCAGTTAAAACTGCTTTTATGCAAAAAAAGAGACAATAATGAATGCTGGCAAGGATGTAGAGAAAGGGAGACCATCATACACAATGGATGGGAATGTAAATTGGTGTAATCACTATGGGGAACAGTATGAATTTTCCTCAAAAAACTAAAAAAAGAACTACCACATGACCCAGGAATCCCACTGCTAGGTATATATCCAAAAGAAAGGAAATCAGTATATTGAAAAGATATCTGTATTTCCATGTTTATTGCAGCACTATTCATAATAGCCAAGATTTGCAAGCAACTTAAGTGGCCATCAACAGATGAATGGATAAGGAAAATGTGTACAGATACACAATGGAATATTATTCAGCCATAAAAAAATAATGAAATCTGCCATTTGCAACAACATGGATTGAACTGGAGAACCTTTTGTTAAGTGAAATAAGCCAAGCACAGAAAGACAAATTTCACATGTTCTCACTCATATGTGGTTGCTAAATATTAAAACAACTGACCTCATGGAGACAGAGAGTACAATTATGGTTACCAGAGTCTTAGAAGTGTAGCAGGGAGAGAGGATAATGTGGGAATGGTTAATAGTACAAAATATAATTAAATAGTTAGATAGAATGAACAATATTTTATAGCATGACAAAGTGATTATAATCAACAAGTTTAGTATACTTTAAAATAAGTAAAAGAGTGGAATTGGAATGTTCCTAACCCAAAGAAATAATAAATGTCTGAGGTGAGGGATACCCCTATTACCCTGATATGATTAATACAAATTATATGCCTATATCAAAACATCACATGTACCTATAAATACATACAGCTATTATGTACCTATAATGATTAAAAATAAAAAATTTGAAAAACAACTAAGTCATGGTAATTTTCAGAATAGGATTCTCATTTAAAATTTTGTTTTACAAAAACAAAGATAATGTTTTCTTCAAACAAAATAAGGATATATATAACAACTTCTAACATAAAAATTTGTAAACATTGCCCAAATTATTTTTTAATATGGAGAAATTTTATCTTGATATTGGATTGGCATTCTAAATGTACATTTGCACTCTCATAAACTCATATGGGTGGTATCAGAATTTATTTTGGTATTGGTTATCTTTAGTTCCAGATTATAAAATCAAAAAATGGAAGAAGGAACTGCCTCCCACATTAAGAAAGTGCAATACAAAATTATGCCTTATAACGAAGAATATCAGATCCCCATATACAATGAAAATTATTTATGAATAAGTTTTATAATTTACATCAGAAAGATTTAATGTGATGAATTATTGAATATTTTGACAGAGATAACTTTTCAGCTATTTCCTTCTCACTCACGTATTCAAAGAGGCCAATTGAAAAACACACGTGATAACTGGACATCTTTCTTCATGGCATGTGATTTTGAGTTCTGAGTATATCCTCCTTATCCAGGTATTTTCAAAGGTTAAAGTTTAAATATGAGTCATACATTAATCAGCTTTGGTAAAGTAACAAAAACAACCTTCAGATTTCAGTGGCTTCCAACATCATTTATTTTTCACTCACATTGAACATAAATTGTGAATCAGCTGTGACTCTGCTGAATGAGTTGTAATTCCCGTACCAAAGCAGGAGTAGTCCTTCTCTTAGATATGCCAGAGGGAAGAACAACAGAGTTGGCCAAAAACATTTGCTGCCTTTTAAAGCTTCTGCTCAGAAGCTCCAGCATATCCCATCTGCTCATGCAACATATAGAGAGCAATAAAGAACTCAAATACAAAATTTGTCTTGAGGCCAATATATAATCCAAGGAATAGGCAGCAAATAGCTTTTGAAATAAAACCAATTTTTTAAGTTTGGGGAAAAATTTAATATAGAAAAAGGATTACCACAGAAAGAAATTTATTTTTTTATTTCCTGTTACATCTCTTTTATAATGCCAGTAATTTCTTGTTTAAATAAGAGGATGCTATTAGGGAAAATAAATATATTCTTGCCCTATAGCATAGATCAGAAAGCAAAACATCAATAGGAACAGTAGAGACACAAGTAAGGAAAGTACACAAGAAAAACAGGCTGCAAGAGACAGTAAATGCATGGGAAAAATGCCATTTTTCAAGTCTTGGAACTGTCCACTAAACTAAATTCTAAACTCTGAAGAAAATGAGCTCAATTAATGATGGGAAGAATGGCATGGACTGCATTGTATAGTGTGAAACTCCAGCCCTGTTACATGCAAAATCAAAAATTTAGATGAAAAAAAAATCAGAGAAAAGCAGTCAAAAAAAAAAAAAAGAGTGCTTGAAATACACCTCACAAAAAAATTATGGACTTTCAAAAACCCTTCTCAGAAATCTATAAGACATCAATTATTCCATTGACTGAAATAATCCTGCTTCTTATTTAAAAATAAATGTGTCAAGTACTCTTGCTTTGCTTTTTGAAATAAAGATTTTAATCTCAACAAAAAAATTCTACTCTATATTTGATGCTGAATTTTGTTTACTCAATAGAAGAATTAAAATATAATAATATGACTAATGAAAATGAGAGGGGAGTGAAGATAGAATGTTGACAGAGTTAATGAGCTCCAGTCCTTATCAACAGTAGAATGTCTATGGATATTGCTTAATTTGATAATCAAGAAATAAAGCATAATCATACTATTTAGAGCTACAGAGACAACCACCAAAAAAGCTTAAAACAGAATATCAACAGTTGCTATTTCTGAGGAAGGAAATGGAGGCAAGAGAAAGTAAAGAAACTACAGATACTTTAAGTTTTGATTTTTGCCATTGTAGACAGTTGAAATTTTTACTTCCATGCACATGTATTACTTTTCAAATAAAACAAGAAAGCACTAAATGGAGGCATGTGTTTTTATGATTATATTTGAACAGAATTAGTCGTTTGTTTTAAATGAAACAAAAATACTGCTCAGTACCTTATACAATGTTTGTTAAACAAGATACCAAAATACACCCTGAGTTTAGGCCAAGTTTAGGAAAAAAAAAATCCTAATATCCAAATGCTTTGTCATCTCAGAAATTAAAATTCTATACTTTTGTAAGTTTTTCTTCTTCCTTTTGGCTAACAGGAAAGTTAGAGGCAAGATCAATGCCCGAATTTCTAACAATCACTTCATCTTGGGTGTCTGTTCACCTCATTCCCTCTGCTATATTTACATAATATCTTTTCATTCTATCCCTAATTGCCTTATTTTACATTATGCCTAATCCCATAACCCACTTCAAATCATTTCAGAAATAGGCAGGATATAAATTCTAAGAAGATAGAACAAAAAGTTACAAAACTTTAGAAATTTTTAAGAAAATCTCTGGTGACCTAAATGTAACCTTTTTAGTTAAAAATTTTTAAAATATTGGAATTTTATATAAAAATCACAAAATGAAAACAGTAACAGTGCTCATGTGTAATTAGTATACAATCATTAGCAAAAAGATTATAAATAAACAGCAAAGTCAATGTAGTGTTTTTAAATATTTTTTCAAAGTCACAGTAGAAAAGTTCTATATATTATTTATTCTAAAAACAAATTATGTTAACATTTATTAATTTTTTATACATATAAAACATATTTTCTTCATTTTCAAAGGCCAGTTCTTAAAAATTTAGTTAGTTATACTTAGGTTTATTTCTTTGTTATTTCTTTGTTGAGTACTTAACAGCCTTAGTACTGAAATAAGTTAGTTTTTTTATTGTTTTTCCCTATGGTAACAAAGATGCTATAATTATTTTGTGAATCATTTTATCTTTAATTGCTTTGTGTTGTTTCTTATATAAAAAGTTTAGTAGGGAGAAGGTTGGATTTGGGTTTCTGTCCTTAGATTTTGAAAGCAGAGCATTTTGCTCATAGTTTTCTAATTAATGAAAGAAAATATTTCATTATTTCATTATAGTTAGTGATTCACATGATGGGAAAAAATAAAGTTCTATCCAAATGTAACTGTTACTCTCCAAAAATGCATAGCAACGTATTATTACTGCCATTTTTCTGAAAAGACAAGATTTGATTCTCATTCACTGTTATATCTAAAAATAGATTAGCTGAACTTAAGAAAAATCCATCATTATTTACCACTTTTCTTTGGCTAGAACAATTCCAGTCCTATTCAGGCAAGCTCAGAAAGCACTTCCTCTGTAGAAATTTGAAACTTTAGTTTGCGCTTAAACTCAAAAACTAAATCACTCTTGTAGTAATCAACCTAGTATTTCTTCTGATTAGTTGCAGAATTACATAAAAATCAATCTATGCAATAAGATTTCATCATTTATCAAGATGATAAAATCATCAGAACTAAAGCAACTGTACTTAAGTTCAAATATTTTAGGTAATGTAAATTGATACTATTATAAGTAGTAGCTGTAAAAAGTAAAGCAAACTAGGATACTCACAACTATGTATATGTTATTTACATTGTCTTCACATGTAAAACCTAGTTCTTAGAAACGTCAGATTACTAGAAACTAAAGAATATTTAAGTTAAACATACAAAATTTATTCCTTTATGACATTCTATTGTTTTCATATCAAAAGTATATGGTGCAATCTATAAAAACATCCTATGAATAACTGTATTTCTAATTACTTAACAAAATCATTAATAGCTGTTTTGAGTCTCTCTCCAACATCTAACAAATCAGTCACCAATTGCCATAGAAGTTCAAGGTAGAAAAATCAACATTTGAAAGCTACCAATTCCTCCCTGGCATCCTCCCAGGCCTCTTCTCCTAGCTGGGCTGGGGCTACCACCTCTCTACCTGCTAGTTCAACCCCAACCAAACATCTTGAACCAATTCTGATCTTAAGCATAATAAGGCCTATCCTAACATTCTGAAATTTAGTATAAGATCACTGGTGCTATTTATTTTGCAACTCAGAATTTTTTTAGGTTTTCTTCCTACCCTTGAATTTTAGTCCTGATTGTCCTTCATGGTTTCCTGTGTTTCTATCCATTTGCCCCTTTAATTTTGTTGTTCAGCACACTACAGGTTTGATTTGGATTCTACTCCTAGTTACTTACCCTCCACCCTACACCCAGCCTAGGCTCCTGTGCCCAGCCTCCTCTAAGAGGGAAGAATTAGGTAACAAGGAAAGCAGAACAATTAGAGATTTTTGTCCATTGCTAATAGACTCATGAAGATATCTATGCAAAGTTTTATGCCCAGCTTCTCTGAGCAGAGAAGATTGGATAATAGCAAGAGAAGACCAATAAGAAATTTGTCCAACTCACTGTTGTTAGACTCACCTTGAATGGAAACTTTGGCAAGCAAAGCATCGGTAGCTGTTCAGGACGCACATCCCAACATAGTATATTGTTCTCTCGCTGTCATCATGTGCAAAACAAGTCTGATCAGATGCCATAGTGCTAGTGGCAGAGTGTATTTCCTATTGATGACTGCAACAATAGGTCCCATTACACACATTCTTGTGCAATATGACCTTACACAAGGTCACTCTTCCACTAAGAAGTGGAATCTATTTCTCCACCTTCTTGAATCTGATCAGGCCCTTTACTACTTTAACCAATAGAATACAGTAGAAGTGACACTACACCAGTTTCACCATAGCTCTTAATGGGCCTAGAAGGGTCCAACTTGTGTATCTTAAAAGTCAGCTACTGGCCGGGCACGGTGGCTCACGCCTGTAATCCTAGCACTCTGGGAGGCCGAGGCGGGTGGATTGCTCAAGGTCAGGAGTTCAAGACCAGCCTGAGCAAGAGTGAGACCCAGTCTCTACTATAAATAGAAAGAAATTAATTGGACAACTAAA
>CAUYRT010101994.1:0-12396 GCA_963574885.1 Lepilemur ruficaudatus
TCAATACACGAGTGGATTAATAAAATGTGGTATATGTATACCATGGAGTACTATTCAGCTATAAGAAACAATGGTGATCTAGCACCTCTTGTATTTTCCTGGATAGAGCTGGAACTCATTCTACTAAGTGAAGTATTCCAAGAATGGAAAAATAAGCACCACATGTACTCACCAGCAAACTGGTAATAACTGATCAACACCTAAGTGGACACATAGGAATTAACATTTATCAGGTGTCAGGCAGATGGAGGGGGGAGGAGGAGATGGGTACATACATACATAATGAGTGCGATGTGTACCACCTGGGGGATGGACACGCTTGAAGCTCTGACTCTGGGGGGACGGGAGGGAGAGGCAACACATGTAACCTAAACATTTGTACCCCCATAATATGCTGAAATAAAAAAAAATTATGCACATATGTACATATAGTTAGAATGGCCATGCTAGCCCACAAGGTGCTCAGACTGTCTCCTGACTGCCCTGCCGCTAAAGCACGGGGCAGTTTACTGTAACAGTGATGCACATGCAACTCTGATTGCGCGTTTTACATCGGAATGAGATCACCCTCTCTCTCAATGAAGTAAAAAGAACTGAATATAAAAAGAAATACGAAAATATAAACCAAGAAATAGGTAACTTACTTGACTGAAGTCATGGAAACTAATTTTCCTCCTAGTTGCATAAAATTTTTGGTATCTATCATTCATGAAGTTCCTTTTTTCTTTCACAGTTACTTTCCTCTGGCCCCTCCTTTACTACTGGAAGGTCTGAAGCTGTGGCCAGTGGCTGCCTACTCAGTTGTATTGGTTAGGCTTGTTGGCAGCATGAGTCAAGAAGTACCAAGTCAGAGCAGCCCCACAGTTGGTCGGTTGATTGAGGGGTTCCACAATACCATCAAGCAGCAAGGATGCTTCCCGCTTTCCTCTATGCCATTTACAGAGGATCAGCTGGCTCCCCTTTTGATCAAAAAATGGTTGCAGTAGCTCCAGGAATCACAACTAGACATGACAACATCCAGAAGCAAAAAAGGGAACAAAATTTTCCTTTTGTTTCTTCTCAAGAGGTAAGAAAACCTTCTCAGAAACAGCCCCTTTCATTTTCACCCTTAAAAGTGAACCAACAGATCCTTCCTAATCAAGGCAATCCAAACCCCCGGCATGTATTTACCACAACATCCTCACACTGTCTTTACCCTCTGGGGATAAAGTGGGAAGAGCTGGTGGGTAAGGCCACTAAAAATGTCTGCTACAGAGAGTAGCGCGGAGAAATTGAAACGAGAGTTAGAAACAGGCCATGACGTACTCAGAGAAGCTGGCTTGCTACAGTTGGCCTATGGCTGCTGGAACAGCTTACCACAAACTCAGTGGCTTAAAACAACACATACTCACTACTTAAAATTCTGGGAAATCAGAAGTCCGACACGGGTCTTGCAGGTAAAATCAAGGTGTTGGCGGCTGCTTTGGCTCTGGAGGCTTCAGGGAGGCATCTGTCCCTTTGCTTCTTCAGTGTCTAGAGGCTCCTGCATTCCTTGGCTCAAGTCCCCTCCTCCACCTTCATGCAGAGCACTGGGCTTCTTCCACGGCCACACCCCCTCTCTCTAGCTTTGACCTCCTCGCCTCCCCCTTTAAAAGGACTCGCCATCGTGCTCACACCGAGCCCACCTGGAAACCCAGGAGAATCATCTTAAGGCTCTTTAATTCAGTCATGTCTGCAAAGGCCCTTTTGTTATGCAGGATAACATGGTCACAGGTTCTGGGAATTAGGATGTGAACACGTTTGGGGGCCTTCATCCTGTCTAACGCAGTTGGGTGTTGTAAATGATGCTCCCAGCAAATTTATAAGAAAATTATTATATTACTTCAAAAGCAAGACTTGCAATTGGAGTGACTGAACTAGGCACAAGAAAAACAGTTGAGATCATTGAGATTAGCACGCACACAGCCATGGTAAAGATTTAGAACTTCATATTAAGGAAAGCACCACCAATATCTTTATATTACTGAAGTCATTTTTGATCATTTAAGCTTTCTATATGAAAAACAGAATTGTTATCAGTGAATCAAATTTAAGGTGTTATTTGTGTGGAGCGGATTTTACTCATTAGCAGGGCAGACAGTAGGGGTGGCATCCTGGGTGCCGCAGCGGCCCCCATGGACAGCTGGTCCCGCCCGCACGAGGGATGGCTGTGTCCGAACTCGAATTTTACGTTGTCCCCTGCCTGCCCGTCCGCGGAGGTGCAAAATGATCAAAATCTAATTTCGGAAGGTGTGAGTTATGCTCCGGAACGCGCACAGACTGCCACTAGATACCGGGACACTGTCCATAATTTTGATACAGCAGCTTTTAAGCTAAAAAAAAGATGGCCTTGAGAAAGAAAAACACCCCCCCCCCCAAAAAAAAGAGTCCCACGAGCCTGTGAAGTTTAGATACAGAACCTACAACAAATGATCTCATAAGATAGATTTCTTCCAGGTGCGTACGATTTAACTTGTTCTCACAATTCCCTGGCTTATTACGATGGGACAGAGACTAGATACCTGTTTGTAAAACTTATTTCTGTTGCACTTGGGGCTCACAGCTTGACTGCCTCTGCGAGCCTCCGGACTGGGGCTCAGGTATGAGTGACCGTGTGACTGACTTCCAGCCGACGGAGCGAGACAGGAAGTGAGTCGTGACTCCGGTGCTCCCACGCCCTTCTCGATCCCTGGCTTCGCGCAGACTCGCACAGCGAGCTGGGAGGCCAGCGATGAAGGTGGTTGGGGGGAGTGGAGCCGGAAGGTCCTGGTCCCTAATTACCAGCTGCTCTGCCATGAGAAATACCCACTTTCAGAGCAGCATGAATGAGCAGTAGGCCGTGCTTATTCCATGTGGGTGCAGGAGGCGCCTGGGTGCCGTAAGGAGAACACCCGCTTCCTCCTCGGTTTGCTGTCTCATCTCCTGACTGGCTGGGGAAGCCATAAGGAACCTTTATGGAATTTACTTCTGCACGGTTCTCTGCTGAGCCTGAAATGGTGTCTTCTGGGGTTCAATCCGGGCAGACCCCTCTCTGACTGTGGGTTGGGTTATTGGTCCCTATCCTGCAGATCTGAATGGAGGGGCAAGTTAAGGGACTGATGTTCTAAAACACCATAGTAAGATTTCTCCTGTTCATGTGAGGCCAAAAACATACAATACATTGAGAATCACCTTGAAAATGCGCCCATAACATAGAAAAAGGGGCATTAAATGAATTCTAGAAATTCCGTTGACATTCTGAAACAGTGTTTTAAAAAAGAGAAATTTCCACATATTAGCCAATACTTTTCAATCTACTTGCATCATTAAGTAGAGCACCATTTTCAGTGTAATGAACGTGATATTGTACAGAAATTAGATCTGCTCAGTATTAAAAGATGAAAAAGCAAGAGCAGTCAGACGAACCTTGAACAAAAAATACTCCGCAAGCTAAGCCTCAGATAAATGCAGCATGCCTGCAAGCAGAGTTTGTATGAAACAAATAGATGCAACCAGAGTCACAGTCTATTTCTAGCCCAGATACAAAATAAATGTCTCATCCTCCAATTATGTACATTTCCACTCAAATCCACTGTAGCTGTTTAAAAGAGGCAGCCACCTTTCCGACATCCCTAGTGGGCCAGTCGTTTGCCTGGAGAGCTCCCTTTTTCAGGAAGCACAGGAGGATGCTATTATTTATCCTTCCGGATTCATACGGAACACATCCACACTGTTCACATTTGATGATCAATGTCCTGCCCATCCCAGAGCTTCCCAGTGTGGGTCCAATCCCAACAGACAACCTGACAACAAGACCCGTCCTAGGAAGAAGCTTTGGGATCACCCTAAATGTGCTGTGACATCTCCTCTGTTCACAGTCCCTCTGTGCCCCAGAATGTGCCTCTTCCCTGAGGTTTCCAGCTATGCGACATCTCTAGTTAGTCACTTAACAAATATTGACTAGGTGCTCCCATGTGCCATAAACTAGATGCTCTTGATACAAGACGGGCACAATCCCCCCTCAAGGAACTGACAGTCAAATGGAGAACACAGACAAGTTGACAGATTCTGGAGAGCAGGTCTGACGGGGGAACCCGGGAGGTGAACTTAGGGGACTCCTCGCGCTCCTGCCAATGTGTAACTGATCATCACATAACAGTATAACAGGAATAGTAACAGTAGAGGGCTGATGTGTTGTAAACATATTTTCTCATATTTCTTTTCTAATGTAGCATACATGTATGTGGCTATTATGCATTTTCTTCCTTTTTGGTCATTAGAAATGCAATTGATCATTCCGTAAAATTGTTCTATGGAAACAATTTAATAATTAGAAAAGTCACGTATATTTCATTGTAATAGTTAAACTGCACCAGGATAATTTTTTGGAAATATAATATTTAATTATATCTGTGATTAGATAAGCAAACTCCATTAACTGGGAAAACAGATGAGAATGGTGACTTACACTGCAATTGTGAGCATATTTTTTTCATCAGTGTGAAATATGCAGGGAAGAAGAAAGATTTACTTTTGTCTTAACTGAGGGACACTCACTGGTTAAATGCACATCAATTTTCCCTCTACGTTCTAATTTCTGGCTTTCAGTGAGATACATTTTTATTTTGTTCCCCTTT
Organism: Lepilemur ruficaudatus; assembly: GCA_963574885.1. Lineage (NCBI taxonomy): Eukaryota > Metazoa > Chordata > Mammalia > Primates > Lepilemuridae > Lepilemur > Lepilemur ruficaudatus. The sequence continues at coordinate 4,635 of CAUYRT010101994.1, forward strand.
ATCAAAATGATTATTTTTAAAACAAGACTTTTTTTTGTTATTGATTGCCTAAACTGGCCACCCATCCGCATTTCCCAAACAGACTGTAAGCTCATCGCATGGGCGGTTTGCACGTGGGGCCCTGGCAGGCCGGTGGTTTCCAGTGCAGCCCTGGGGCTGCCGCAGGAGGAACCGCAGGCCCCCGAATCTTGGACGGGAACCGGAGCTCAGCGCCTCCTGGGTCCTTTCCCTACACATCAAGGGCAAATTCTCAAACTTAAAACTCAAAAGGAAAATAAATCCTAACTATGCTAGTTTCCCGTGCTGGCCCCAAATCCTCATCCTCATTTTACTCTCACAATGAGGCAAGGTGGTTTGCCCGCAATAGCGGTTTGTAGTAAGCACGGAAGGAATGCCCAAGAGAAGGAGCTCTGCTGGGAGAGCTAAATAGACATGGTAACTTTTCCATGTACTTGAAAATAAGATTGAGATGCACTGTATAATAATTCTTCCGTAAGTGAAAGTAAAAATATGAAAAAAATTATGAAAAGTTGCTGAGAATGGTAGCCCTTCAGGACAGGGATACTCATAACAATCGCTCCTGTCCACGCCTGACAGGAGGAAAGTCTCAAAGAAAGAGAAGCAGGAAATTATTTAAGTCAATTCAGTGTCAATTTGTTATAAGTGAATCATGATCCAGGACAAATCTGAGGAACTTTCACTATTCCTAAATCTCCGACTTGCCATGCAGATTTTTAAATGAATCCTGTGAGGCAATGGCAAATAATCCACGTAACTCTGGTTCAGTGCTATAGTTAATTCCATTACATATAATAATGGGCGAATCACTGGAGCAGGTAATTAAAATGGGCATGTGGCCTGCCGAGCTGGAATTCGGGGTTTCCTGGGACGCTCGTGCTGGTGGGAAGCTGCAGAGCCCCTGCCCACCTCGCAGCCCAGAGGACCCCGCCGCCCTCTCCTAGGGTAACCTTGGAACCTTGCCATTGGAAAGTCACCACTGCTGCACCAGTAAGAGAGTCACAGCTTTCAGACACAGTGGGAGTGTGAGGCGGCAAAGAGCTTGACTGGAGACAGGGCACGTCTCTTCCTCTGCGGTGCACGCCATAGTCCGTAATTGTTATGGGAACATATTTATCTGTTTGTTGTCTGTCTGCCCCACTAGACTGCAAGTGCCATGAGAGCAGGGACTCGGGCTGTCTCATTTATCATTAAATTCCCAAAGTACAATGCAGGTTATTGAACACAGAGTGGATGCTCAACAGGTATTTGTTGAAAGCAGAAATGAGTCTCGGGTCTCTGGCCCGTGCTCCTTGGGTGTGAGGTCCACACTCCTCCCCGAGGCCAGCGGCAGTCACCTGGCAGGCCCAGCAGAACTGTGGATGGCTCTGGGGGGCTCCAGAGAGCTTCGGAGAGCAGCCTAGCAGTAGACATCGGTGGCTGGTTGCACATAACTACTCTTAAAAAGCAAGACTTCTTGAAGGAAGAACTCAAATATTTTAGGACGTTGAAATGTATTTTTATGACATAATGTTATGATAAAATTATACAAAGTAAACTCACATTTTTGGCATATTCCAAGAGGGCTGCTTAAATCAGAATAATGGAAGCAGCTCCCTTGCAGGGCATCCCAGGTGGGACTGAGATGGGACTGTCCCTGTACACGAGTGTTGCCCTGGCGGAGCCCCAGGGTGCTGGGTGGTGGAGCCTGGGCTGAAGGTGGCGGAAACTGTGAGAAAAGATGCTGGACTCGTGGGAAGGAGCCACATCATGACGGACCTTGTCAGGAACGTAGATTTCATCAAGAGGGAACAAAAGGATGTTAACCGGGGGGATAAGAAAGTGGACCTGCGTTTCAAGCATGAACAAGCAGGGTGCTGGGTGAGGATGGGCAAGGGAGAGGCCAGCCTGGAGCTGAGACAGACCTCTACCATCAGGACACTGTGCAATTAGGAATGTGGTTTGAACCTTTCAGGGCACCAAGGGATGGTAAGGAACAGGCATATTGGAGAGATATTTAAAAAACAAGTAAAAGGTTGAAATAAAGGATCTCAGCATGGGAGTGAGGAAGTGTCTGGGGTCAAGGCTAACTCCTGGCCTCCTGCTTGGGGCCCACGTGCACGGTGCTGCTGTCCATCGGCCTGGACAGAGGCCACCAGGGGAGCAACTGTGAGGCTGCAGGCGGGCAGGGGCTGCGAGGTCGTGGTCTGCATCCCGCACACACCGAGGCCGAGGTGGCCACGGCGCACCGCAGAAGTGAAGGTGCGCACCCAGGAGGTATCTGAATGTGTGAGCGCAGGACCTAGGAGAGCATCTGGGCTGAAGTGACAGATCACAGGGAGCATGTTTAGAGTGAGAAAGAAGAGGTCCACAGACTGTCCACTGGGCTCTCCCGACAAAGGACAGCGAGCAGAGGGCTTCAACCTTACAGGGCAAGACAGGAAGACGATCAGACTGTGGAGCCGGCGAGGAGGTCCAGGCAAGAGGGTGCTGGAGCCGGGGGTGACAGCAGCAAGGATTTGGAGACAGCAGCAAGAGTTAATTGCAGACATTTTGCTGATTGATGATGGCAGAACTGTCATAGGGATTGGGCAATAAAAAGCAGGCAATGGCTCCTCTTTCCAAATGTGACATTTTGAGAACAGTTACAATACTGAGCTCACACTGCAAAATATCAGAGGAGAGCAATGCACCTTTCAGAGTGAAACACACTGAAAGGAGGAGAAAAAAAAGACTGTCTGGGTGATTCGTTATTCTTTAGTAAATAAAAGTGAAAATATGACAAAATTAGGAAAGACTGCTGAGAGCTGTAGCTAGGAAATGGCAGGGCTGCGACACAAACTCAGGCTGCAGGACCCTAGGCAGCTACTCTGCAGAATATCCACCCCTTAGATGGGGTTGGGTCTGTTTCTGTTTATTTGCAACCAAAATAATTTTCAACAAAGCAAAACAGCATCTGCTTCTTAAAGTACATGCAGAAATCAGGTTGGGAGGGGTATGAGCACATTTGGCTTTATTTTATTTTTATTGTTTTTATGAAGGTGGCAAAGAATCAGGATAGTTCAAGAGCACCTCCAAGTTTGTTTGCTATTAATTGGTTCACAGTTCCATGTGTCATAGGACTTCTCTTTTCCCCTCTATAACTGACAAGGTGACCGGTGTAGTCACATAAGAAATATTTTCACATCATAAACAAGTTGTGCTAATTATCAAAACTGTTTTAATTAAGTTCTGTAACAGCTGGCCTGTGCTCTTGGCAGTCAGCCTTAAGCTCACACCATTCCTAAATTGGTAGAGACTGGAAGTATTATGTTTTCTTTACATTGCTACCCTGACAGTTTAAATGAAGGGCAACTTTGTGAGTAATTATTTCCCATAATTAGGATCCTCTAAGGATTCCTGTTTTTGCCAATGCAAAGACATCTTGCCAAAGATATCTGAAATGGCTGTGGTCTTCACTTTGCTATAGTTGAGGAGGCTGAGGTTTCATTTATTTAGGAAAAATTAAAACTTGGTGTTCCTTAGCCAGTGCTTTAGCATGGGAGCCTGTTTACTCCCATGCAAGAGGGGGAGAATTAAGGGAATACGAGTGAGGCATAGCTTTTTAATCTCTCCAAATCCCCTCATAAGAACAGACAGATAAAGCAACTAGGATAGCAAAACCAAAACCTAGATACAGAAACTACAATAAAACAGTGTGCGAGGCACACTCATGGCTCTCATAATATGGGCTGGCGAGGGGGGAGCCACTGAGCACTGAGACCCACGTGTACAGCAACTGTGCAGGAGGCAGCAGAGGAGGGCACAGGCCATCTCATGGTCCAAAGACTGGAACATCACCAACACGTGCGGACAGCAAGCCGGCAATTCATGGAGCCAGGAGAGGTTGTGCACGCTCCAGTGCCTGGGTGGGGAGAGAGTCTGGGATGAGGCCTGAAAGGGCTCTTGACCCTAAAAGCCCCCAGCTCCCTCCAGTACAAATCCCTGCACTGAGGAGAAGCTATTGGAGTAGAATCCAAATTGAGGAGAGCAGCACCAGGTCAAAAGGAGCAAAGAAAAGAGAAAGTCCAGCTAAAAGGAGGGAAAGACCGAAGGGAAGGCAGATCATAGAAATATGGTCATTTTTAAAAACCACTTGTAAGGCAACAGAAGAGGAAGCTCCAGAGCTGTGAAGGCAGAAAAGCTGTCTTGACTAATCCCTCCCTTCTAAAAAGTGAGGGAGTTAGAAAAAGATTATTATTTACAAATTATTTTAAAAAGAAGAGAATAAGGAGCATAATAATGTTTCTACAGACAATAAAATCATGTTAGCAAGAAATATACTCAAATAGAAGAAACTGTAAGCCAATGTTTCAAAACAAGATAAAATAAGTTTTACATGAAAGAAGACATTTGAAAAGTAAATTACAATTAGAAGAATTCAAAAATAAAGTGACAGAAATCACAAAAAAAAATGTAAAATGCAAAACAAAGTCAGTAAATGAAGGCTCGATTAGAAGAAACACAAGACAGAATGAATAATCACAACAGCTAATAGTTTAAAAAATAGAAGATGAAAAGCAGGATTTTTACAAAAAACATCAAAAATCACAGTGATAAAAAATATTTCAGAGAAAGTGACAGATGAAGATAGGCAAAATAGACTCAACATGCCTGAATTCTCCAAGAAGAAATCCAAAGCAATGGAACAGAATTAGTACTAAAATATAATTCATGAAAACTTTCCTGAAAAAAAAAAAGACTCAAAACTACATGTTAAAAAAGCAGACCATATCCTGGAAAACTCAATCCTGAAAGATTAGCACTGGGCTATATTTTAGTAAAATTACTGGCCCTTCATTAAAAGTAAAAATAAAAGCTAGGCAAACTTATCAATTTACTTATAAATATTGTCACCAGCTTTTTTTGCAATAATACTTTCTGCTAGAAGAAATGGGGCAACTCAAGGCAAAAAAAATGTGAACCAAGCATTTTATACTCAGCAATCACTTTCCAAAATAACGTCTCAAACTGTTAAGGAACAACTTAATGACTGAGGGGATATTGGTCTCATGAAACATCTTGAGGACTCACTAGAGAAGGGGATCCAGGCATCCAATACACCCAGAGAGGCACTGAAATAAGGACTGGTGGTGAGGACGAAGCACATGTTTGCAAATGAAACTAAGAATAAGTGACAATTACAAGGAGGCAAGGATGATGGGCGTGGCTGTGTGCTGTGGCAGTGTGGATGCCGTAGAAAGAACGTGGGAAGGAGAGTAGGGAAAGCATGTGAAAAGTAGAATAAGTTTGCTGGTCGCAACATGGCTATTAGTTGAAAGTAAAGGACTACTACTCCAGGTCAGATGTGGGAGAAGGAGCATTTCATATTCCTAAATGTGTACAGAACACGCTAACATTTTTCTAAGAAGAATGGATAAGAATACACATGCACATGTGTGCACATGCATACACAGGCCTTCCCAGAAATGTGGTTGACTGGAATAAATAGATTCCGTGTGCAGCAAATCATGGGAAGAAGCCTGAATTTGAGTTTCACTTATCCCCTAAATAGAGTATCATATAAAAATGGAGAGTTAAATGGAGATTTTAAAAGTGGATGTGAAAAAACAAAACCCCTCATTAATAAAATATTTGCTAGGTCAAACAGAAGAGGAAATAAAATGTAAGAATGTAAATGTAAAATGTAAGAATTCTTAAAGTTGGAGGCTCTATCCTTAATTTCCTGTCATCTGCTGCTTCAAAAGAATATCCCACCCCCCCAAATCAGGCTTCCGTCAACTTTCTGCAACAACTACCTGAGTACAATGAGTTTTTCAATTTTTACATTTGTCTATATTAGATTTTAAAACTCCAGTAGAAAGGATGCAGAGCAGCACGATTTACTTATGAGAAACAAGTATAGAAACATTAACACTTTCTCACCCTCCTTTGGAACTCTAACGTCCTGTTAACGGCAAATATGAATTGAAGAAGGATGCATAAAATATCCTTAATATTTTGGTGACTTTTTAAAAGACTACCTCACAATGATCCATGTTACCTTCAATTCTTAGGACCTATGGATTGTGTAAATTGTGTTGTTTAATAACTTTATGTGGGCACACAATATAGGCACAGTGAAAATTTAATTACAAAGTCTTCTTTTCTATGGAGCTGTAATTGATATATCCCTCACGTTTATGTTCATCATCATGTACATTTTTTTGTGCATAATTATGTACAAAATAGCTTAGTTATGAATTGTGATTAGTTTATACTTTTATATGATGATTTCTGTCCTATTTTACAATTTATTCAAGTGATGGGCTTGATAAGAGTCAATTCAGGGAAAAATTAACTGCAACTAACCATTCAAAGAAAGAACATAGCTCTCCTGGCCATGAGTGTAGATGATAAAAGAATTTTAATATATTTTAGGATCAAATATATTTTCTGATTTCAATTTTGTATAAGGTAATACATTATACATGAAATAACATGAGATGTATTTTGACCTGTTCTTACTGACTTTATGAAACATCGTCATTTGAATTTAATCAAAGAGAAATAGACAGGACTAGATAAGTTTGAAATTAGTTCACATTACCCAGTGTATGTAAAGATACTAGAACTTATAATAATATGAAATTCCAATATATTTGAACTCCTAAATTTTACATTTGTTGAAGTCAAACTGAATAACTAGTGTACAGTATTCAATGAAAAACAGACTTCGATATTCCTGTCAAACATATGAAAGGTGGAATTGCTGTCGTCCTGTAACTTTTCTGTGTTTGGTGTATTGTAAACACAATATTATCTCCTTTAGGTTTACCCAGACTCCATATTCATCTTTGGAATGTTTAATTAATTGAAAACAGTCAAAAGCGTTTTTTTTAAGGATTATACAAAACTATTATCATTATAGAAATACTTGCAGTTCTATAAACAGGTCTCTCATCAATTTTCTAAATTAAGTGGCCGAATCTGGTGGCAGATTTGAGCAATTTAAAAAAAAAGGACTCTGGAGTTGTTCCTTTCTGCAGTGATTTCTTATCAATGCTGCTAAAATGAAAAACACAAGATGTTTTTGTTTTCCCAGGAGGAGCTCTTTCTCACTCTCCCATTTTCTGCTTTCACTCACATTGCAGTAGGGAGTGAATTATATCCAGCCTTTCCCTCTTTAGAAATGTTTTTAGAAAGCTAGTCGAGGGAGACGTCCACTAACACTGCCTTATTTGAAGCAGGCAGTGGAAGGTAACTGTTCAGAAAGAGCCCCCGAGAGTCTGGGATGTCGCCTGCTGAGATGTGCTAGCCTGCTGAGGGGGCTGCCTGCTGGTTTGGGGGGCGCCTGCTCTTGTCTCCAGACCTTCCTAGATCACCACCTAATGCTTACAACAAAGTGCTGTTGGTCATTTATATCTTATTTATTTAAGAAGAGGGGAAGAGAGAAATTCAGAGGAAAAGAAAAGAAACACAAGGTATTACACAGGCTATGCCCTCTCTCTTTGCTCCCAATCCAACCAAGTAAATGTTCATAAAAATATGATTAAATAACAATTATGAGATAATTGTTATTCACTCAAGTACATTGAGGATAACACTCCTTTAAAATAGTGCCTATAGATTTTCTGTATCAGAAGATGATTCAACTTTTCCTGTGTAGTATATATGTCTAGGAACCATGCCATTATAATTCTTAATAATTAGGATGTTTTTCAGGAAGTATTGACTGGATATTTTCTGAGTATTTTATGATGTGCAGCTATTGTTACAGGATTTT
>CAUYRT010101996.1:0-55970 GCA_963574885.1 Lepilemur ruficaudatus
GGGCTGGGGTGGGGGGGTTGGGGTGGGGTGGGGGGGCGGGGTTGGGGGCCATGGGCTCGGCTGGGGGGGCTGGGTTGGGGGCTATTGCCTCGGCAGCGGTGGCAGGGTGGGGGGCTAGTGCCTCTGCAGCGGTGGCAGGCTTGATGGCTATTGCCTCTGCAGCGGTGGCAGGGTTGGGGGCTATTGCCTCTGCAATGGTGGCAGGGTTGGGGGCTATTGCCTCTGCAGCGGTGGCAGGGTTGGGGGCTATTGCCTCTGCAGTGGTGGCAGGGTTGGGGGCTATTGCCTCTGCAGCGGTGGCAGGGTTGGGGGCTATTGCCTCTGCAGCGGTGGCAGGCTTGATGGCTATTGCCTCTGCAGCGGTGGCAGGCTTGATGGCTATTGCCTCTGCAGCAGTGGCAGGGTTGGGGGCTATTGCCTCTGCAGTGGAGGCAGGGTTGGGGGCTATTGCCTCTGCAGCAGTGGCAGGGTTGGGGGCTATTGCCTCTGCAGTGGAGGCAGGGTTGGGGGCTATTGCCTCTGCAGTAGAGGCAGGGTTGGGGGCTATTGCCTCTGCAGCGGTGGCAGGGTTGGGGGCTGTGATGGGGGCTCCGGGGTGAATGTAGCAGCTTGAACTCACTCTACAATGTTTTGTTTCTTCCAATAAAAAGACAAGTCATCATAAGCAACTAAGTCAAGATGTTAGTCTTTGTTAATTCTGACTGTGGGATGCATGGATGTACATTGTGCGTGTGTGTTGAAATTGTTCAAAGGAAGTCATACCATTAGATTGCATTCTCTAAAGTAATGTAAAATTTCATGTCAGAAACTAGAATAAACCAAGCGTTGAAGTATGTAGTAAATTATGAACTATTGCCTCTGTAGTTGCCAAAATGGCCTGCCAGTGTCTGTTAAGTATAATAACATAAAATATAAAAATAGGAATTTTTTAAATTAAAACATTATGTCATATTGTCATTACAAACTAGCCATATAAACCTTATGGAAGGAAATTTGGCAATATTTAGCAAAATTACATACATAGTTACCCTTTGAACCAGTAATCCCACTTCTAGGAATCTATCCCAAAATATCTTGGCAAAATATAAAATAGCACGTATGCAAGGCTATTCATTTTGTTGTTATTCGTTATAGCGAAATGTTGGCAACAGCCCACATATTCATGAACAGGGGATGGGTTGGATAAATAGTGGTATATCCACACACTGGAGCAGTCGATGGCAACCAGGAGACAGGAGGATGCTCTCTGTACCACTGTGGCTTGCTCCATTACCGCTGTATTGGCCAGAGCTCTCCAGAGAAACACGGCTAATAGGGTATATATTTTATATATAAAATCTCCCACGAGTCACACGAGGAATCGACTCACGTGATTACGGAGGCTGAGAAGTCCCACACTCTGCTGCCTGCAAGGTGCAGGTCCAGGAAAGCCCGCAGTGTCATTCCAGTCCGAGTCTGAGAGCCAGAGAGCGGATGGTGTAAACCTCAGTCCAGGGCAAGAGGGAGGCAGGAAGGGAAACAGTGTGAATTCCTCCTTCCTCCGCTTTGTCCTGTGCGGGCCTCCTCGGAGCCCGTGATGCCCACCTGCGTTGGGGTGGGCAGTCTGCTGAGTCCACCCGTGCAAATGCTGAGCTCACCTGCAAACACCGTCACAGGCACACCCACGGGGATGTTTAGTCTGGGCACCCCGGGGCCCAGTCAAGCTGAGATACAAAATTAACCATCACGGTCACTGAGTGAACAGGATTCCTGATATAGACCGTGTTTACACACACTACCTTTTGTGTGAGAGGGAGGAGGTTGTGTGGTCCCACCTGTGTGTGCACTTAGGTTGTTCAAAAGCTATGCTGGAAACAGAAAGCAAAGACAGAAAAACTGTTGCCTGTAGAGGAGGAAGACAGTGGAGGGTGGGTGCAAATATGGGAGTGAGACCTCCAGGAGCGTAGTTTGTTACAGAATTTTGAGTTTTTCAATGTGCAAATATTTTCACATATTCAAAAATTTACAAGAAAAAGCAATTCACAGGAGGAAATAATTGAGCCTAACTACATATCAAGTTGGTTGCTTAATCCCAGAAAAACTGGTGTCTTCAAGTCACTTTAAAACCCAGTATTTTATCTGTACGTCCTCACTGGGGTAGAGCTTAAGAGCATACAGGCGTAAGTAAATATAAAGAATCCTATATTTCATTCATTACTATTATTAGCTGTAATAATAATACAGGAAATCATTTGGAGAAAGCAAATAAGCAATACCATAATGTTGTTAGAAATCAAGGTTCTTAGCATGAAAGAAAAGAAATAAGATATAATGTTTTTTGAAGTTACCTGAAATCCCATAATCTTAAACTTGAAATGGAAATACCTATATTAATTCATTATATTCTTTGCTCTTAAAAATCTGTTTCATAATTCTGTCTACCGCAGAAGCCTAGAGCAGTGAAAACCCCGTCTCAAAGCGCGTGCCCCACCACCCCGATGTTGCTTGCTAAATACCGTTGGCCGTTGAAGGGAAGGAGAGTTCCTTGGAGAAATGACCAATTCCTAGTCAGGATACGTTACTATGCCGGAAAGCAAAGAAACTATCAAAGATTAATGGGGAACGTAGGAATTAAAATGAATGGTTTTATGCTGCCTAGGAGGAGATACTTGTATATCAAACAGAATCACGACTAGAGTTGATCGAAACACATCAGAATTATGAAAATCCATGCCTTCAGATGATACAGCAAACAATAATTGGTCACCGTGGCACATTGCTAGGGCACCAGCCGTCTGTTCTGAGAGTTGCTTAGAAAGGGAGGAACAAACTTTTATTTTGCCTTTCTGTTTGATTTCATTTGTATTTCAAGTGACCAAATAGTTGATGACTGAAAGTTTTCTTTATAGAAAACATCTACTTAATAAAGGCAGAAGGAAAAGAATTAGAAAATTACCTCCAGTGAAATAACAGGTCTAGGCAATTGTTATTGATGAGCGTTAACATTATTAGGTAAATATCAATGAGGAATTTTATAATGGGTGGATCAGGCAGATATAACCTGAATCAACGGATCTCATTTCGCCTGTCTGAAAGTAGGACAGCCAGACATTGTGTGCCTCCTAATATGCAATTGGGAAGGATTCTTGCCTAAAAAATTAAACCAGAATGTGATCAAGATTTTACATTTTCCTACCAGTTTGCAGGAGACATGGGGACCAGAGGAACATGTTAAGAAGTTAACCGCCCTCTCAAACAAGATATGAAAGAGTCACATCACTCTAGAAATTTTCTTAGTTTCTTCTTTGAACCATTTCCAATTTCCATGTATCTGTCACCATAGATTTTCCGTAAGTAGAGTCACATAGAATGCATTTGTGTGTGGGGGGGTTGGGGGCTTCATTGAACATAATATTTTAGAAATCCGTCTGTACATATGTGAGTGTGTGTGTGGATATAAGTGTGCATAACTGAATGGTTTTGTTCCTTTTTATTATTGCATATGCCCCATTGCGTGGATAGCCCAAAACTTATTTGTCTGTTCTCTGGTTGGTGTACATTGATGGTGGTGTTGGGTGTTTTTTTTTTTGGCTGATATGAATAAACCTGCTCTGAGGAATCTTGTACAAGTCTTTTTGTGGATATATGTTTTTATTTCTCTTGGATAAATTATGAAAGTGAAGTTGCTGGGACATAGGGTAGGTGTATCTAAATGGTACAAGGAACTTCCAAACAGTTCTAAGTGGTGTGAGCTCCAGTGGCTTCACATCCTTTCCAGAAGTGGGTGTTATATTTTTCATGTTTATAATTTTGGCATTCAGTCTGGTGTGAAAATGGTATCTTATTACGGTTTTTTTTAATTTATTTTTACATGTAGCTTTATTGAGATGTAATTCACACACCAGACGCTTCACACATTTGAAGTGTGCACTTTAATGGTTTTTGATATCGTTAGAGCTACACAACCGTCACCACAATCGGTGTTCTCTGTCTTTCTAGTAATTTGTCCTTTGCGTGCATTGGCATGCAGTGTGTTCATTATATCCGCTTGTATTTCATTTATTTCTATGAGATTGGTAGTGTTGGCCCCTCTTACACTCCTGATTTTAATAATTTGAGTCTTCCCTTTTTTCCCTTCATCAGTAGCTAAAGGTTTATAAATATGACTGATCTTTCAAAGAACCAACTCTGGGTTTTATTGATTTTCTCTGTTGTTTTTCTATCCTCTATTTCAGTAATTTCTGCTCTAATCTTTATTAATTTATTCCTTCTGATTGTATTAGGTTTAGTTTACTCTTCTTTTTTTTTTACTGTCTTTTTACTACTTTTTTTAAACTGGTGGAGCATTAAGTTATTATTTTGAGATTTTTCCTCTTTTTTATTATAGAAATTGATAGCTATGAACTTCCCTTTAAGCATTTATTTAGCTGTATCCCGTAAGTTCTGGTGTGTTGTTTCCTTGTTTTCGTTCATCTCAGAATCCTTTCTGTTTTCCCTTATGATTTATTCTTTGACTCATTGGTTATTTAGGAGCATGTTGTTTAACTTCCGTATATTTGTGAATTCCTCAAATTTCTTTCTGTTACTGATTTCTAATTTCATTCCAATGTGGTGGTTATAAATCACATGTTTATGATTTCAATTCTTTTTACTTTATTGAGGCTTGTTTTATGGCTTAGCCTGTGATCTGTCCTGGAGAATGTTCCGTGTGCATTTGAGAAGAATATGTATTCTGCTGTTGCTGGTGAAGTGTTATATTGATGTCCGTCATATAGTATATGATATAGTTCATTTATAGTGCTGTTCATGTTTTCTGTTTCCTTCTTTATTTTCTGCCAACTTACTCTATTCATGACTGAAAGTGGGTTATTAAAGTCTCCAACTATTATTTTTGAGTTATTTCTCTTTCAACTCTATACATTTTTGCTTCGATTACCTTGGGACTCTGTTGTTGGGTACATATATGTTAAGCATTGTTTTGCCTTCCTGATGAATTGATCTTTTAATCATTATAAAATGTTTCTCTATATCTCTAGTTTTACAATATTTTTTTCTGATATTAGTATAGCTGCTTTAGCTTTTGTATGGTTGCTGTTTGCATGATATATCTTTTTCCATCCTTTTACTTTCAAACTGTTTGTATGTTTAAACGTAAAATGTGTCTCTTATAGATGGCATGTAGTTGGACCTGATTTTTTTATTCAGTCTGAGAGTCTCTAACATTTGTTGGATTGTTTAATCCATTCACATTTAGTGTAATTATGGATACAGTTAGGTTTGCATCTGTCATTTTACCTTTTGTTTTCTATATCGCATGTCTTTTTTATTCCTCTGTTTTTGTTTATTGCTTTCTTCTGCATTGAGATTTTTTTTGTGTAAAATTTAAATTTATTTAATGATTTTAAAATTTATTTTATTAGCAATTGCCATATACATATTAACTTCTCAGAATACTTCAGATTCATACTAACTCAATTCCAGTCAAATAAGGAAACATTACTTCCGTAGAGCACTATTTCCTCTTATCCCTTTTTGTGTTATAATTGTTATACATATTAATCTCTATATGTTACAAATCTCACAACACGTTATTATAATTAATTATTACTTTATGTAAATTTATGCCTTCAAGGAAGCTGAGAGAATAAAGGAGAGAAAGTTTACATTTACAGCATCTGTTCTATTAACCTTTTATTTACCATTTCTGGTTCTCTTCATTTGTTCCTGTGGATTAAAGTTATCATCTGGCACCATCTCTTACTCCAAAACAGCTTTGCTCCCACACACTTCCTTTGTGTTGTTGTCCAACATGTTACCATTTCTATATGGTATAGGCACAGTGATACAAATGTGTGAGTGTGCCTGTGCACATGTGTGTTATTTTATGTAATTGTTTTTTAAAATCAGTTAACAGAATAAAGCTGAAGAAATATGCATTCAGGCTGTCTTTTATAATTACATCACTACCTTTGCTGGAACGCTTTGCTTTATTGTGTGTGTGTGTGTGTGTGTGTATGTAGATTTGAATTACTGTGTGATGTCACTTGCTTTCCTGGCTTTTCTTATAAGGCAGGTCTTTTAGCAATGAATCTTGTTTTATTTATCTAGGAATGTCTTTAATTCACCTTCATTTTTGAAAGATAATTTTGCTGGAGCTAAGATTCTTGGTTGATAGCGTTTTCTCTTTCAACACTTGGAATGTGTCATCATTGCCTTCTGACCTCCACTGTTTCTGATGAGGAGTGTGCTGTTAATCTTGTCTTACTGAGGTTTTCTTGTATGTGTCTAGTTGTTTTTCTCTTGCTGCTTTCAAGATTTTCTCTTTGTTATTTTCTTTCAACATTTTTTGTTGTGTCTTGGTGTAGGTCTCTTTGCATTTATCCTATTTGGAGTTTGTTGAGCTTCTTGGATGTATAGATGAGGGTTTTTTTTCCCAATCAAAATTGAGAAATTCCAGCTATTATTTCTGTGAGTATTTTTTCTGTTTTTTCCCCCACTCTTCTCTTATTTTGGTACTCCTATTATGCATACGTTGGTTCACTTAATGATGCCCCACAATTCTCTAAGTCTCTGTACATTTTTCTTCATTCTTTTTCTTCACATTTTTCTCTTTGTTCTTCATATTTAATAATCTCTATGTTCAAGTTTGATGATTCTTTCTTCTGCCAATTCAAAGCTACTGTTGATCCCCTCTAGTGAATTTTCAACTTTAATTATTGTAATTTTCTACTCTCAAATTTACATTTGATTCATTTTAATAATTCTCTTTACTGACATTCTCTGATAAGACATTGCCATCATACCTTCCATTTCTTTTTTCAGAGTGAATGTATTTGTAATATTTTGGACACATTTATAATGAGTGCCTTGAAATCTTTGTCTGCTAAGTCTGACAACTGGATCCTTGCATAAGCAGTTTCTGTTTCTGCTTTTTTCCCTTATGTATTGGCTATACTTTCCTGTGTATCTATACATCTTGTATTTTTTTTTTCAAATCTAGACATTTTAGATAATATACTTTAGCAATTCTGGATACTGGTTTCCCCTTCCTCTGGGCTTGTCATTGTTGCTTGCTTGTTTGTGTGTTTTGTGACAGTAATAGGCTATTTTAGTGTTTATATCTCCCCACAGTGTAGAGCTTTCTGTGTTGCTTTTCTGATGCTGCAGCCTTGGGGGTGAGCACAGTCACCCTGAGACGATAGTGATTTTAGCAGATGTCTCTTTGACTTCTTTCTTGTGTATACTCCCTGAATCTCTCTGTTAAGCTATCTGCCTCTGTTGGTATCACACCAAGCTGTTAGGCTTCACTAGTTGCCATATGATTGCTGTATTATTTTTGACAATGTCCAGGGGACGTACATTCCTCTACAGTCTGATCAGATTCAATTTGAACCCCTTTGCAAGGGTATTTTTTCAGGCCAGCCTTTCAGGTTTGGCCAGGAGGGGTCTTGTCAGCTGTCTCTTCCTCTGATCCTCTCTGATAAACTATCTGGCCTACAATTTAGCTTGTTGCCGTCATGGAGTTTTCAGCCTCCTAGACCTGTCTTCACATTCACTGGTCACTTTCTTTGCTCCACCTAGGCAGTCATTAAGATTATTTAGTGAATTTTTAAAATGGCATTGTATTTTTCACGGTGGCATTTCCATTTTGATATTTCTTATAAGTTTCTATGTATTTGATCTTTTCATCCCTTCAGACATGTTTTCTACTTTTCACACACTATTCTTTAGAATTGTTATTATAGTCATTTTGTAGTTCCTGTCTGATAATTTCAAAAGCTTGTCTATGCTGGAGTCTTCTGCCATTGTCTATTTCCTCTTTTGACCATGAGTTGACTTTTCTTTCTTCTCCAGGCATCATGTTTTGTGCTGTAGGTCAGGAATTTTGTGTCAACTGTATATTCCTTTGCTTTCAGGCCATCTGATTTGGAGCACTGAGTCAATGTCATCTGTAGTAGAGCTGCGTCTGGGCTTTTTCATAGCTTTAGTTTGATTCAGTTCATGACCAGCTTCAAGCGCTTTGAGAGAAGGGTCAGTGTTTTCCCTTCGCATGGCTCGAGCTCTGAGCACTGAGAGGTCTCTTTGTGCTTTACATCTGAGGTTCCGGCTTTCTGAACCTTGGGACGCTTCTGCCACATTTGTCTTAGTGTGTTTGCATTGCTATAAAGGAATACCTGAGGTGGCGCAATTTATAAAGAAAAGAGGTTTATTTGGCGCATAGTTCTGCGGGTTGTACAAGAAGCATGTTGCCAGCATCTGCTTCTGGTGAGGGCTTCAGGGAGCTTCTACTCATGGTGGAAGGGGAGCTGACATCACATGGCAAGAGAGGGGGCTAGAGAGAGAGGAAGGGGTGCAAGGCTCTTTTCAATAGAATGTCGCCAAGCCATTCATGAGGGATCCACCCCATAACCCAAACACCTCTTACCAGGCCCCACCTCCATCAGTGGGGATCAAATTTCAACATGAGATTTGGAGAGACAAATATCTAAACTATATCAACACTACAGCCTGGCTAGTGGATGTAGGAGTCGCAAAGAGCTCCCTTTGGTTTCCGGTCCCCCTGGAGAGCCCCCTCTGCTACTGTGCTGTCAGACTCTAGAGGACATCTCTCTGACCCTCCGTGAAGGCCTCCAGTACCCTGGAGGGGTTTCCTTTCTGCCCCAGCCTTCAGTAGCTGAAGGTCTGGAGTTCTCCAGGATGGATTTCTTTTCTTTTTTTTTCCAAAATATTAAGGGGGTACAGATGTTTTTGACAGATGGCTTGAGTCAGGGCTATAAATGTGCCCATCACCCAGATAGTGTTTATATACCTGTTAGGTGGGTTTTGGCCCCTCCCCTCCTCCCCCTCCCACCCACTTAATTTCTAGTGACTTTTACTTCCCTCTGTGTACTCGTGTGCCCATCGGTTAGTTCCAATTTATTAGAGAGTCTTGTGGTGTTTGTTTTTCCATTCTTGAGATACTTGGCTTAGGATGAGGGTCTCCAGTTCCTACCAAATTGCTGCAAATGGCATTAATTCATCCTTTTTTATGGCTGAGTAGTACTCCATGGTGTACATATACCACATTTTGTTAATCCACTCATGAACTGATGGGCACTTGGGTTGATTTCGTATCTTTACAGTTGTGAATTGTACTGCAATCAACATTCGAGTACAGATGTCTTTTTATTAAAATGACTTCTTTTCATTTGGCTGGATACTCAGCAGTGGGGTTGCTGGATCTAACGGTAGTTCTACTTTTAGTTCTTTGAGAAATCTCCATACTGTTCTCCACAGGGGTTGTGCTAATTTGCAGTCCCACCTGCAGTGTATAAGCACTCCTTTCTCCCTGCATCCACGCCAGCATCTGTTGTTTCGTGGTCCAGGGTGGATATCTCTTGAGTTTCTTCCTTAGCCTCTCACTTTCACGGGGCAGCTGCCTTTCCCTTGGGGGAGGCACGTGGGGGATCCTTCAGTGCTCTTGCTTTACTCCTGTGAAGACCGGTGAGGAAGAGTAGCCAGCGGTTAAAATCTCACTCTGTGCCTGGGGCTTCCTCACTTTCACCTGCCACCTGGCCGTCAGAGTTCCATTACAGTATCCGCAAGTTTCTCCTTCCTGCTCTCTACACCAAGGCCTCTTCCCGCACCACTGCGGGGTGGGAGCGGTCGGCCGGCAAATTCCGTAAACAGTGTTTTCTACCTCCCGTCTCCGTGCCCTGGAGTTCAAACGCGTGTCAGTCGTGTGCGGACGCCGTGTATCCACAGTAAGGACATCATTCTCTCAGAGGGCCACAAAGGGAACTGTTTTATGAAACGTTTCTAATTTAGACAACTTATTTTAAACAGGGAAATTCTACAACAGTCATTGCCTTTGCCTGTGAGAATTATGGAGAAGGGAAATCAGGAGTCATTCCTTCCTCTCTGGAAAACGCTTGCTATTTGCCCTCACTTGCTGCCTTCACTTTTCTGAAATTCTGGCGGACAAGGAGGAGAACGTGGTAGCCTGGATGTCTGTCTGACTGCATCTCTGCACACAGCGATCCTCATGTCCCTAGTGTCAGTGTCAGCATTTTAAGTGGACGGTGGCTTGTTGTAGCTTGCAGGCCTCCTTTACCCTGTAGGGAAAGGAAAAATGGGCTCAGGTGTGGGAACACGCCCAGGTCCTGTGACTTTACCCTGGATTAAGGAAGTTTGAGCAAGAGAAAGCTCTGTTTCCAGGGATTGGGCTGTTCTCTGGTTGCTGTCCCTTAGGTGTGTGGTTCCGAGTTGTTCCCTATGGTGAGGACAGGACTGAGTGGCCGTCTCCTCCTAATGCTCCCTGGACAATTGCCAGGGCCTCTGTTTTAGGACTTGCTTCTTTGGCCCCCCATGGCTGCACCATGTACCGGCAAATGTGTTTGGCCAGATCCTCTTAAACACGTTTGAAAGTTGTCCAACTTTGGCTTCTGCGGGGCTTCTCTCTGCAGCCCGAGAGGCCAGCACATGTTATTTCCTGCACGCATGTGGCCTTGGCGCCGCGGACTCTAGGCTGGCCGTGCAGTGACAGACCTACCTCTCGGTGGGAATTTTCAGGGAGTCTAATCAGATGGAAACCTGATCTGCATGCACGACTGGCTTCGGCAGTTAGATGGTGTGACAAACGAAGTTTCTCCTGGCTTCCCTCATGCTCAGGGTGACCACTCGTGGCAGAGCTGCCTGCTGCGGGCTCCTCGTCTGCTTGTTGGATGCTTTGGGCTGGATCAATTTCTCCCGACCCCACGAAAGGGACTCACGGTGGTGTATTGCACGCAGTGCTGCCCAGGGGACCATCTGGAGACATAAACCTTGTGCTCAAGGGGCTCTCTATGTGCACGTGTGCACCATTTGTTCGTTCATTCATTCATTCATTCATTCATTCATTCATTCTCTCACCCCAGATCTATCTGCATCTACTAGGTGCCAGGCCCCGTGCAAGGCATTGGGGTCTTGTTGGTAACGGGACCGTTCTCGCCCTCAGGGGCCTGTAATCTTGAGGAAGAGACAGACACTGCGCGAGAGTGACACATGGGCATGTGTGAGGACGCCCGGGATATGGCAGGGCACTTAGCAGGGAGACTTGACCTAGCACGGGGAGGACTGGGGACACAGAGCTGGAGCCTCCGAGGAAGCAGCTTTACCCTGAGACCTCCCAGCGAGGAACGTTCCCCAGATGAGCAGTGAGAGGTGGAGATGCGAAGGAGCGGGGTGGCGCTTCAGACAGGAGCAGCGGCTCGTGCTGGGCCCGCAGGAGGGAGCGGGATGTCTGGAGGACAGGGAGGGCGGAAGGACGTGCCTTGCTGACAGGTCAAGTGGCAGGGCAGAGCCATCACTGAGGCTTCACAGCTACGTGAAGGAACTTGGATTTTACCCTAAACACAACAGAGAAGAAGTTCAAGGTTTTAAGTAGGGAGTGATGTGATTGGGTTTGCATTTTGCAGAGATCCGCCTGGAGGAGAGGGGCTGGAGGGGCTGGTGGGCACAGAGAAGGGCGCTGTCTCTGCAGTCACTCAGGAAGGGCGGCAGGAGCCAGAGTACGGAATTATGGAAGAGGTGCGGTTCATGCTGCTCGCTGACAGAATTCATGGGGAGGGGAAGGAGAGTGTACTGGGTTCCTGGGGCTGCCATGACAAATGACCGCAGCTGCCTGCTTCCAAACCACAGAACTTTGCTCTCTCGCGGTCCTGGAGGCCAGAAGTCTAAAATCAAGGTGTCAGCAGGGCCACGCCCCCTCTGCGTGCTCTCGGAGAGGTGCGTCCGGCCCCTTCCAGCTTCTGTGGCCCCGGCCTTGCTTGGCTTGCAGCTACCTCACCCCAGTCTCTGCCTCCGTCTTCGCATGGCCCATGTGTGTCTGTGTGTCCTCTCCTCCTCTTGCAATGACACCAGTCATCGGATGTGGAACCCACTGAAATGCAGGATGGTCTCACTGTAACTAATTACATCAGCAAAATGCCTTTTTTCTCTAAATAAGGTCCACTCTGAGGTTCTGGGGAGACATGACTATTCAACCCACTTGAGGGAGGGAGGGGGTTGGGAAGGATGGCTGCAGATCTCTGCGTGAGCAGAGGGTGTGGAGGACACACAGACACCTGCGTGAGGACGTCAGGGACCATGAGCCAGAAACACACATCCATGTGTGAGCGATTGGGCCAGACCTAGCGGGAACCCCAGTTCTCTGCAGGTGAGTATTTTTCTAAATGCGACTGAAAGCCTTTGGGTTCACCCTGACTTAGCGAAAGCGTTTCTGTAACGCCACGGAAGCCTCTCCCGGAGCAGGTGTCGACAGCGCCGGGCCAGGAAGCACCTGGGCTCTCTGCCACTTTCTGGCTGTGTGGCTCCTGGGCGGGCTCTGGGCCTCTCTGAGCCCGAGTTTCCTCCTGAGTGTGACGAAGATGAAAGTGCTTGGACAAAGGCTGGGGAAAGAATCGCAGAGCGCTTGGACGTGCGTGGCAAAAACCTGTTTTGCTTTTTGTTTGTGCTTTTACTTTGACGAAGGCATTATGTGTAAGAACTGTATGTTACATTCCACCAAACACATCAGCGGGAGAGCGTCCGAGATTACATGCTGCCTGTGGAAACTTCCACATTACTCTTGAGCGTAGATTACTGACACCTGCTTGTTTTCTTGCGACTCCTCCTTCCTAAGCATTGGGGAGGGAAAAGTCTCACTTAGCTGAAGGTTCTTACATGTTACAGATGCACTTTGTTCAGGGGACTGGGAAGTGGTGGCAGGTGCATGGTGACGCTAATGACTAAGGGATACTAAAAGCTGCCCCACAGAGAGGGGCAGGGAGGAAAAAAGCCACAGAGGAGCGATGATGAAGGACTTCTAATTTTGAGCATTATCAGAAATACAGTTGTTACCTGCCTTCCTCCAGCTTCTCTCAGCAGCCCGTCCGGGCCAGCCCTCATCCCCTGCAGCTCGCGGAATGGCTCTTGTCCCAGAGCCAGCCCTGAGCAGCCTGCTCTGGGGCACAGTCCTGCCTGCCCTCTGGCCTCCCCATGACCTTGTCCCCACCCTCCTTCTGGAGGCTCCTCCAGGGCTGCGTCTCCTGGCCCCTTCCAGCCATGGTTCCCGCCCCCTGCCGACCCAGCCCAGACCCCAGGACCATGCTTGGGTCACCCCCACCGCCTATTGGAGCTCAGCCCAGACCTCCCCTGCGCCCTGTTCCCAGCCTGCAGACGCCCCTCTCCTGGTCCCAGGGAGCGGGCTCCTGGCTGCTGGCAGAAATCACAGAGCCGCACATCGATCCATTTTCCTCACCTTGGCAAAGACCGCGGGGCGGCTTGCCAGTCCTCTTGCACAGCTCGGTAGGGCAAAGTTGCTAAGACCTTGGTTCCAGTCGCACCTCCGCCCCTTACTGGAAGTGCCATACGTCTTCTGCCGACCGACCAGATGCCGCCTTTCACAAGTCAGCTCCTGAGGTCTGAGCCTCTCTGTGAAGCCTCCTGTCTGATTCATCAGAGGAGAGTGAAGGTCCTTCCGCTGTGCACAGGCTGATGCTGGATTCTCTGGCCACTTCTGCCATCTCAGCCCCTCACGTGAATGATGCACTTGCTCTGACGTGCTTGGCAGAGGTGGTCCGAGTGAGAAGGAAGAGACCAGAGAACCTGGCTCAGGGGCTGCAGGGGGGTGTTGGGGGACTGTAAGGGTCTGCCCAGCTTCCGGCTCCTGCTGGACGCTGCTTGTGGCATGGCCAGGGAGGCGTGGCAGCCTGGGCTGATCCTCCCTCGCTCGGGCTACCCGCCGCTCAGGGGAAATACGCAGAGATGGGCATAGATGTGCCGGAGGTGAAGGTGCTCCCTAGTGCTAAGCTCCGTGCAGATTCAGGCATCGTTCCCCTCGTGGGCGTCCTGCCACCTCCTCCCTTCAGGTCTGCCCAAGCCACAACCCACAGGCCCCATGAGTCTGTCCTCTCCCCCTCCCCCCAACTACACCGGGCCACGTGGGCTAGTTCATAGGTGTATAAAGTTGGGCCTGGCGTCTGGGGGTTAATTGAAGGGTGTTTGGCTGGAATGTCAGCTGGATTCAGGGCCCAGGGCCATCATTTCGTGACAGCTGCACTGTGGGCAGGTGGAGTCGGAGCTGGGTTGTATTGAGGGAGAGGGAGACCTGACTCCCAGGTGTAGACAGAACCGGTGGCAGAGCCAGTGTGTCTGGACAGGAAGAGGATGTGGCAGGTTGGCTGGTGGCCCGGGTCCCGTGAGATCCAGGGAAGTCTCACCTCTCACCCTCCTCCACTCGAGCTGGCTGAGTGTGTTTCTGATCTTTACACGGTGTGATCTCTGAAATAATGACTCTTGTTACTGTCACACGAAGTAACAGGAGGTTGAGATGATGAAGTCAGAAGTGAAAATCAGAAACCAACCCACCGACAAAACCCCTCCAGACCCGTGGGCGTGGCTGGCCTGACAACGTGCTGGGCTCACGTGCTACAACACAAACCACAGCACCGCCGCCCGGCATGCTTTGTGGGGGGCGTTTGCTCCGGTGCTCTCACCGCCCCATGCCAGCCTGTCCCTTCCATTGGCTCTCCCACTCGTGTTCTCGTGGCAGGTGCCCTGACGACCACTGCTCTGCGTGTGTAGCCTGAACGCGTGAGGACTCGTGACAGATGCTCCTACACATCACAGCAGGGTGGGGACGCCTCACCAAGTGAATTCAGCCTTAGTGACTGCAAAGGGAGGACACAAGAGATTTTCCTGACTTTCCTCTCTATTCAGAAAATCCATGCAGAATCCTGATTTCATGCCCACTCACAGACTTTTCTTCCAAGCCAGCCTGTCCCTAGGGTTTGGGTCTCACAGGCCACAGGAGGTGGAGACACAAAGGTGGCTCCATTGCCACGCAGGTTGTGAAAAGCTTCCGATGCTGCTCTTTTTCTCTCATGCAGCAGACGGACTTTGTGTCTAAGCACGTGTGTCGTAAGGAGAGGCAGTTGTGTGTGATGGTCATTTAGACTCTGCTCTTGCTTCCGAGTTAAGATCTTTTACTTAATTACCAGCTGGAAATAAGCAGTGGATTCTGTTGAGTCAGCCACAAGAACGGTGCTGGGAGAGTCAGGCTCCTTTCTAGAGCCACAGTTGCTGTTAGTTTTGCAGAGGTGGGAATGTACACCTGTGCATAGGTGGAGGCAGGTGTGCACACCTGCACTGGGCAGAGGTGGTGCACGCAGCTGCGCATGGTTGGAGGTAGGTGTGCAACCTGTGCATGGATGGAGGTGAGTGTGCACAGCTGTGCATAGGTGGAGGCAGGTGCACACACCTGTGCATGGCCAGAGGTGGTGCACACACCTGTGCATGGGTGGAGGCAGGTGCACACATCTGTGCATGGGCGGAGGTGGGTGCGCACACCTGTGCATAGGTTCTGGGCTCTTCCTCCTGCAACAACAAGCTGCCTCGTCATGGTCATTGGTCTTGCTCACAGTTTTGGGGGACTGTGCAGATACAACTCATTGCTCAGTGGTCATTGTAATTTGTTACCTGGGAACCAAGGTCTCCCACGTTAAAGATTTACATCTCCTCTCTGTGTAGGGGACCCTTCCTCCGTACTCAGCCAGGCCCGCCCAAAGTAAGTTCCTTCCTCGTAGTCAGTTTAGGAACGACACGTGCCCTGGAGAAACGGGCAACGCAACAGAACAACTAGAAGCCTAAGTTTCAGTATAAGACCCGTGTGTCTTCGAGTTCTGCGTTTGCATTGTACACTCTGAGCCTCGGTTTCCATGTCTATTCCCGCCGGCTGCGAGGACCTGAGGGGAGGTGGGGGCCTCATCTCTGTCTCTCCAATGCCTGGAGCCAGTTTATGGATTTATATTAACTGGGAGCTTTGGAGGCGTCTTTCTGAGAAAACCCTAATTCGTGTGGCATCTTCTCGCCACACGTTATGTGTTGACGTGGCAGGAATGTCCCAAGACCAAGTTCAGATGGCCTCTACCCTCTGCCTTGCCAAGCCTCTCTGGCTCAGTGTTCTCATCTGTGGAATGGGGGTAGAGTCCCTTCCTCCGGTGGGTTGTGAGGATTCAGTAAGACCCGGTATTGGAAGTCCCTGCCACAGTGAGGGGCTCCAGACATGCAGGTGGGGGTACCCAAGGCTGGCCCTCTTCCTGCTGGCCGAGGGGCGCTGTGCTAGGTGGGGGTCTCTGCGGGGAGCCCATCTGGTGCAGTGACGTACTGAGGACACACACCCTGGGTGCTCTTGTGCCTGTTCACAGTCTGGGGTTCCGGGCTCGGAGTGGCCAATGCTCAGCTGTTTGGGAGCCAGCCTTGCTGCACCCGGGCCCCCGGCCACAGGGAAGACAGGCAGCGGTATGGCCACGCTGGAGATCCTGCTCCAGGTGGAGGCCCCGGCTGATGACTCTCACCTAGCCTTGCTTGGCAGCACCTGGGCTGGATGGTGAACTCAAGGCCCCTGGGCGCCAGTGTTCCACGCTGCAGAGGGTCAGAGCCAGACCCAGCCAGACCAGGCAGTGGCTACACCCGGCCCAGCCACGTCCTGACTGGGTAGCTCTGTGCTCCACCTCTCTGAGCCTTGGTTTCCTCACCTGATGCCAGTGGAGTCATAGCAGTGCCTTCCTGTTGACCGTCCTGAGGATGAGGTCAGGTCACGCCAGCAGGGCCTTAGCGCCGGCCCGCAGCCTGGGGAGGCCCAGGCACCCATGCAGGTCTCCAGAACCGCTGAGAGTCCCGGCATGGGCGGCCGAGACTTCGCCTCTCTGCTCTCCTTCTGCTGACGAGGGGCTGGAAACAGCCTGAGCTGTAGTGTCCTGGGCTGGCGTCCTCCCCAAGGCCTGGCTTAAAGGTGTCATTAGCAAGGGAGAACTCCTCCACAGGGTGAATTCAACCTGTCGGCACAAGACAGCCCCCTACCCTGTCTCAAAGAGGTGCGTGGTCCCAAACATCAACAGTGCTAAGGTTGAGATGCCTGCTCCCAGCTTCTCCTCTGCTGGCCACATGCTCCTGCAGCCACACTAGCCACGGGGGACTGGAATAGGTGCCGGGGCTGCAGGTAAGCCTAGGGCGTTGACCCCGGTCCATCTGCCACCTGTGCCTGGATGTCAGAACCCCTCTCTCCACTGGGGTGCCCTTGGACTTGGCTCTGGGCCACCTCCCTGATCTAAGACTGTGGCAGCTGCCCCACGACTCTGCATGGTCAGGGTCCGCTCTGCCTGAGGTCATTGAGGTCATCGTGGCAGCAGTGGAGGCAGGGGCAGAAAAAGGGAGACGTTGGTGGTGTCGTGTGTTTTGTATATGGGGTTTAGGGCTTTGGTTCAGGTGTTTTCTGCCAGGTGTCAGCCAGCCACCAGCCTGGGCAGTGTCCTGGCAGCACTGGTCCACAGACCAGGGGCACACAGAGGAGCAGGGCGCCTGGCACCGAGCAGCACAGGGGCTTGGTAGGGGCCAGGCACTTGGTCCGTGGAGCTTGTTCCTCAGGCCCCGGGTGCTCTTCTCACCCCCGCCCCCAGCCCCGACTCCTGCAGCATCTATATTTAAAAATGTTTACAGATAATAACGGTCTTCAGCCCCACAAGGCAGACAGGAGCTTCCTGACAATTGCAGTGCGGCGCTGGGCTGGAGGTTTTTGCAGGGAGCTAAGCTAGCTCCCAGCAAGCGGGCGAGCGCCGCGGGGCCCGTGCCAATCCCTACCTCTGGGGAGAAAGGAGCCTGCCGGGAAAGCGGAGTTTCTTGGGAAGATGAGGTTTTTCATCCGGAATCATTCTCCGACCGTAAGGTAAGTTGAACTGGCCCAGGCACTGCTGGTGGGATGGAGGGTGGGCATCTTTTTAGGGGGCGGCCTCTTAAAGGCAAAGGCTTCGCAGATTGTAGCAGCAGCAGGGCCGGAGGAGAAGGGCTTTTCCCCCTGAATTAGAGGACTTCGTTTGCGGATCGGAGCTGCCCCTCTCCCCACAGAGGAGCTGCTTTTTATGTGTCTGGCGGGTCAGACCAGGATCAGCCCTGAGCCACGGAGTCCAGGAAGAGCCCCGAAGGTCTTTTGTTTCCATGTGAATGTTATTTTAACCTATTACTTCTGGGCTAAAAATAAAATTTCCACTTGGATGCCTTTTCATCTCCAGATTGTAAGATAGTTTCCAGGAAAGAATAGATTGTCACTGATGTGCATTTTGATGGCACGGTGTCCTATTCTTAAGCCGGCTTTTGTAAAAATTCAAAGTAGAGGAGGTTTCCAGCCGTGGAGGTTGAAGCCTTTGCTTAGTTTCAGGAATGCGTATCCCACTATCGGGAGTCATGGCCCGCTACGGGTCTGCACCACCCAGGCCTGGCTGGCTGGGGGAGTGTAGGTTTTGCTGTCGTGTGGTTTGGCACTTCCTATCATTTGTGGACTTGGGGTTCTGAAAAATAGTTTGCAAGTGAGGTTGGATGTCTGGAGTCGGGGCCAAGGAAGGAGGGGAAACTAGTTTGGAGTGTTAGTGCGGGTCGCAGTGAGTTCTTGGAAACAAAATTGGTTTCTGAAGGTGCCTTGCTGTGTCTCTAAGCTGTAGAGGGTTTTTTGACCCAGTGGGAAATGGATTTTGAATCCCAAGGACTTCAGGAAGAGGGGAAGCTGTCTGAATGCTAAACCCCTCCCCTGGAATGCTTGCTTGCTTCTTAGAGGAATAGGAGAAATGGCATTTAACCGTCCCTTTGTGGAGTGTGGTTTGCGTGTTATTCTTCGAGGATGAATTATGGAATTATGCAAATGCACCATGATGGTAACCCCTTACAAAATCTAAGAATAACAAATCAGGAAAAAAACGATGGCTGAGGTTCATTCAGAAATAATCAGGGGTGTGTTGTTTCACTACTGACAGGACCAGGAGACAGTTATCCCGGAGCTACTGTTTCAGTTGTCGGCGAGGTGCAACTCTCGACAGAAGCAAACATTCCCAGGAAGATGTTCTGCAAATGTACTGCTGTTTAATTTCACAACTTTCACCCCGTAGGCTAAAATAAGAGGCCATTATGAAAATGCAGTTTCTTTACCGTACACTATCTTCCCTTCCCGGGCCACGCCCATAGGTAGCCTGGCAGTTTGCAATTCTTTTTCTCCATGAAATAGAGATTTTTTTTTTTCTCTTGTATTTTCTGGGTATTAACTCTTTGGTTGCCAAGCAGTTGAGCCCTGAGTCTATACGATACACCTGCAGACCGGAGCTTATGGGGTTTAAAGACATTGTTATTACGTAAGGCAGTAACTTTGCTGGTGGGGTGACTGTTCATATTGTGTATGCTCAGAACATTCTATTTTTACCGTATAAAATATCATTCTCAGGAGCAACCTGCTCATTCCTGCCTCCCCTGGAGCCACACGCTTTGCACCGTGGAGTTGTTGGCATGAAGACACGTGACATATGGACGGCAGTGCGGGCCTCCTGTCTGGGGCCTCTCAGGACCCAGGGGTGGCTGGAGGCAGTTTCTCTCCAGCCCTGAGGTTGATGATCCCAAGCCGCGGTGCTGAGCCTGTGGTGCTATTTTTAGCTTCCTTTCTTCCTTGCCTCTTGACATAATTTGACATGTCACGGCTGAATCTCATCTATTTGCAGAGGTTACTGCGTTCCGTAATCTGTGTTTTGTGGGGCAGAAATGGTCCTTGCCTGAGCATATTCCATCGTTATTATTCAGGGGGAGAGTCATGATATCATCAATTAGCTTTAAAACATACAAAATAAAAATAAAATTCTTTTATTTATTTATTTTTCTACTGCTAATTTCCCTGGCTGGGAGCATCTCGAGGGTAGGGGCGGTTCTCCTGCTGGGATCACAAGGCAGGGAGCAGTGGTTCTCACAGTTTGAGAACGTGTTTCAGGATCACCTGGGGGGCTTGTTGAGCCTGCAGAGTTTCTGAGTTAGCGGGTCTGGGGTGGCAGGGAATCTGCATCTCACACGTTCCCAGGTGACGCTGGTGCTATTCCAGGTGGAGATTGTAGTGGCTGGTCAGTAAATATTTAGAGGGTAGGTGATGCCGATAACGACAGAGCCGGTTTCAGAAACACACAGATGGTGAGATTTTCAGTTGGTTGTGTATCCTGTCCGTGTGGTTGGAGATGCTCTTGACTGAAAAAGAAATTAAAGTTTAAATAAAAGGCCACAGTAGGGGCTGGCTGTTAGATGATCGAGAGAACGTGCGTGATGTTATTTTGGGAGGATGAAGGCTGAGCTGTTTCGGGCTGAAGCATCACAACTTGGACAACGTACGTTGAGATGGCCAACGGGATATACGGGACATAACCGAATGTGTGTGTGTACACGCACTTATGAAGTACATACAGCAGAATAACAATTGCTGAAACTATGGATGTTCGTACTATTTTCTTTTTGAGGCACAATCTCACCCTGTTGCCCAGCTAGAGTATAGTGGCATCATCACAGCTCACTGCAGCCTCCAATTCCTCAACTCCAGTGTTCCTCCTGCCTCAGCCTCCCAGCTGGGACTACAGGTGAGCGCCACCATGCCCAGCTAATTTTTCTATTTTTGGTAGAGACAGGGTCTCGGTCTTGCTCAGGCTGGTCTCGAACTCCCGCGCTCCGGTGATCCTTCCTCCTTGGCTTCCCAGAGTGCTGGGATTACAGGTGTGAACCTTCGTACAATTCTTAATGCTTTTCTGCATGTTCAGAAATCATATTAACATGGTAAACACGATAATAGGGCTTAGGACATAGCTTATCTTTTGTGTATGCATAATCCTGGGTAAGTCACGCTCACGCGTGTTTGCAGCTGTGTTGCTCTGGGCGTATCTGGCGCGTGTATGTAGACAAACACAGTCAGCCCGGGGAGTTCTTCCTTCCTTCCTCCCTGCTCCTTTTCCTCCCTGTTCTTTCCTTTTTCTCTCCCTTTCTGTTCCCTTTCCGTTCCCTTCCCTTCCTCCCTGTCTGTCCTTCCCCCTTCCTCCCCGTCTGTCCCCTGCTGTCTGCTGACACTTCCCGGCCACCTCCCAGGGCTCTAGTCCAGAAGGATTCCATGCGGGGCTGTTACTGGATCCACTCACAGGAAAGTTTAATTATGTGCAAGTTGTTATTTTTCCCAGGGTTTGTGGGCTGCTGCCTGGTTTTGTAAACAAAGTTTTATTGGCACACAACCACACCCATTCACTTACACGTTTACTAAGTCTGCCTTCTAGCAGCGGGAGCAGTCGAGGCAGAGACCACAGGCCCACAGCTGAAAATATTTACTATCTGGCCTGTTGCAGAGAAATTTTGCCAAGCCTGATTTTTTCCTATGGGGTAGTTCTCTTGGTGGAGATCACACACACACACACGTGTGCTCACACTATGGAAATGCAGTAAGACGTTAACAGTTGTGTAGTCTAGGGGGTTTGTACGTGATTTTTCATTCTGTGTTTTTTCTACTTTTCCATATGTTCAAAAAATCTGTAAAACATTTTGACGACTGTAGTGGTGACCACCCAGGGTCTCTAAAGGGATGCCCAGGGCTCATCCCAGGTTCCGAGCCTTCGACATTGACCTCAACAGCTTGGCAGGTCAAACAAATGGGTGAATGCTACAAATTGATAAAAGCATTAGCAGTGTGTCCATTGTACTCAAGAGCCAAACAGGTATCTCAACACCCTGCCGGGGGGGGGGCTGAGCCAACAAGGAGAGGTTTACTCTTGACAAGCGTCGGGCGTCCAGCTCAGAGTTACGAGGCGTGCTGCCCCGGTCCTGCAAGGCATAGACTCGGGTGGGAATCAGCCTCTTCGTCTCACTGAACCAATGTCTGCTGGGCTCCTGGGGCTCGCGCACACTGTCCTGGCTGACGGGACGTCAGGGAGCAGAGCAGGCAGGACTGCCACCTCCAGGGGCTGCATTCTGGTGGGGGAAGACACCTGGAAACAGTGCCCACAGCCCGTGGAGAACCGGCCTGTGTGTTGTAGCAAGTGTTGTGGGAAACAAACAGAAGAGTAGGGCAGGGTTGGAGGGATTGTAAGTGTGGTGGGTGACAGATAATTGAGCATTAGATAGAGCGTCAGGGTCAGAGTCAGTGAGGAGGTGACTTCCAGTGAGGCCTTGAAGGCAGGGAGGAACTGAGCATGTGGCCACCTGGGGGAGGAAACCTGTGGTGCAAAGGCCCTGAGTGAGAACCCACCTGGTGGCTTCCAGGGACAGTGAGGGGCCCTGGTGGCTGGGGCTGCACGAGGTTGCCGGGGAGGTGACAGAAGAGAAGCAGGGAGGTCGTGGGGTGGGGACCACTGCCAGGACTTTGGCTTTTGCTCTGCGTGTGCCGGGAGCCCCTGGGGGTTTGGAATTCGGAGAGTCACGATCCATCAGATGCCTTGGAGCAAGCTGGCGTAGAGGAGCGCTGAGCAGCCCAGCGGCCGCTGCTTAAGTCCAGGTGGGAGGTGCTGGTGACTGCCCAAGCGAGCGCAGTGGACGCGGATGCATCTAGAAGGTGGGGCTGACGTGGTTGGCTGAGGGAGCAGGTGGGGAAAGAGGGAACACACGGGTCTAAGGTTTTGCCCTGAGCGTCAGAGGATAGAGTGTCCTTCCTGGCCTGGGAGGGGACGGCCGTGGGGGAGGGGGCGAAGTTCAAGTTTGGCTACATTGACTCTGGAACATCTATCAGACGTCCACGCAAAGATGGCAGACTGGCAATCGCTGCGCAAACGTGGACTTCGGAGCGAGGTCTGGGCTGCAGCCGTGCATCTGGGGGCAGCCGTTCAGCCTGAGCTGATGTGCGCTGGTGTGCTCTTGCCCAAACTTAGCCCTTTGTCTGCCACCTGTAGTCTTCCTTGCTGAATATTTTCTTTTAATGCAGGTCTTTTTTGTTTTTTTTCTTAAACAGCTCATTTTAAAAGATATCTCAAACTGAAACTTTAAGGGCTCCTGGGCACCTGCACCGATGTCCCGCAGGCTCCTGCTCCTCCTTGCCTTGCTGCGACGCACTTTCTGCACAGCAGCCGGGAGGGGCTCTCAGAGGACATGCCAGACCTCGGCCTGTCCTGCTTCCTGCTGCCCTGGGCATGGAACCCAGCCCAGACCGTGGCCTCTGGGATGGTCCCTCCCTCTCTGACGCTGTCTTCCATTCCTGGGGCGCACGGGCCCAGGAGACCCAGCCCGCTGGGGTTTGAACCCTGCCCCACAGCACACTTGCTTTGTGACTTTGTCCTCACTTTCCTCCCCTGGGAAATGGTGGTGACAAAAGTACCAATCTCACGGTTGTTCCAAAGACTCCTTATTTGTCGCCTCCGCCCATTATTCTTCTGGTCTCGGGTTGAACATCACCTCCCGAGAGCAGCTGCCTGGCCTCCGTGTTGAAGTGGTCTCCTCACTCCCACACTGTGTCAGTCTCTCATGGTTTTGTTTGCTGATGTGTTTCCTTCCCCCAACCAGAACTCGCCCAGCGCAAGGTGCCACCTGGCCTGTTGTCACCTGCATTGCATCACTCCTGCTCAGGCCGGGAGGCCGTCAGTAGCTACAGCTTGGCGAAGGAATGCAGCGTGAATGCGCAGACCGTACCGTTCACGTGCTTGGGATGTGGGCTCCACCCACACTCACTGTTCCTGTGTGAGGGTTTTTCCTCCAAATTTATGTCCACATCAGGGGCAGGGATATCAGCTCACACCTTCTAATAGACCCTCTGCCAGGTGTCCGGGTCATGGGCACAGCGTTACGTTTGATTGCTGAGTGAGACTGAAGGGGAGAAGAGTGGCCAGGAGCGTGGAACTGGAGCCTAACCGCCCACGTGTGGTCCTGGCTCCACTGTTAGCCGAGTGACCTGGGCCAACGTCATTTTATCCATCAGTACCTCAGTCTCCTCATCTGTAAAATGGCAATAATGATGGTACCTTTTCTAGGGTTGCAGGGAGGATTAAATGAGTCAGTTATATTTAAAGTTCTAGAATAGTATCAATGCCTGCCACATGGTGATTTCTGTGTAAATGTGAGCTGCTGTGATGATGGTGGCGATGAAGGTGATGATGGAGATGGTGGTTTTGATGATGATGATGGTGGTGATGGAGATCATGGAGGTTATGACAGTGGTGATAATGATGGTGATGATGGTGATGGTGATGATGGAGACGATAGTAGTTATGATGATGGTGGTAGTGATGGTGATCATGGAGATTATGATAGTGATGATGGTGATGACGGTGATGGTAGTGATGGTGGTGATGAGGGTTATGTCGTCATCCTGTAATAAATTTCACAATGTGGAATGGAGTGGAATTAAAACACTAGTGAGTTAATAAGAGGAAAGTGAGGACACAGGAATTGTTTGCCTGGGGAGGAATGAGCCCAGGTTGCACCAGGCTGCAGTATCAGTTTAATGCAACAAACTCACGAACTTTACTGAAAATGAAATTTCCTGAAGCTGGCGGCAGGATTGCTGTTTCCCAGAGTGTGGACTGCAGCCCTAGGAGGTCCCAGAGATGATTTTCGAGCACTGCTTTTTATATTCTGTGGACTAGGACCCATTTTTCAATTTCCAATCTGTTGCAAACTAATGCTTCCATTAATGTGTACGCTGCACCCCTAAGCGAAGAAGGTGAGTGGACTGATTGATACCTGGACATAGGCTTACCTTGTTGCCCTGGCAACAAACGCTTCCCCAGCAGCACTGTAGTAGGACGTCCTTTGAGTAGCATCTGAGTAGCATCATTTTACTGTCACTTGGATGGGGCTTGAATTTCACAGAATCCTGTGGCCAGATGGTTTGAATTCCCTTTGAATTCTCTTCAGTCTTGTGGTTGTATATATCGAGGAGAAAGTTTTATTTTGTGGCTCGTGTGTCTTTGACTAGTAATGCTGTATGATTTCCCTTTCCTAACAAGCAGAGAACAGCCTCGGGCATGGGCCCTGGGAGGACAGTGTCTTGCCAGAATGTAATTACACTGACTTTTTTCCATTACATTTGTTTCGTGGCCGCTTAACATTTTTGGAAATTGATTCTGATTTTCCTATTACAGCCAAGATATAAATTTCTTTAATAGATGAATTTATTTAGGTGCAAAAAGTGAGTTGCTTTAAAATGTAAATCATTATGCAGCTGAATGTGCATATATGACAAAAATCATGGAAGGTGGTATAAGGATTCTTGACAAATTTGCAGGAAACTCTAGTGGAAGGCATGGTGGGGGAGTGGGAGTAGATGGCATGGACGTTTGGGGTCATTTGGGGCCATTTAAGCCTCTCCTCCATATTCCTGGTGTCATGCCATGAAGGACACGCTCCTTTCCACCCAAAGGCTCTGCTTTATGAGGAACCACAGGACAATGTTATTCATAGTCCTGGAAAAGCCTGGTTGGCTTTATCTTTTGGATTCTGAGAATGTAACTGATCGTGTGTCTCTCTTCACTGAGGCTGCTAGGAAACCCAGCATCCAATTTCAATTCAAGCCTCCACTGCCTGCACAGAATCCTGTCGTCTGTGTTTTGTATATTGAAGCCATGGAATCATGTATTTTTCCTCCTTCATTTATTTTATCTCTGGCCTTTCCTTGATTTTATTTTTTTTTGTAAACCACATATGCATTTCTGTAAGCTGTCTCAAACATCCTTTTTTGGAACACAGTGCGGGTAATGAATCAATGCTGAATAAATAGTTAATGGTGAAACTCCTTCCTCAAACTCTGAGACTGTGGCAGCTCCATTTCTAGAGTTATTTTAACGTGATGAGGACAAAGAGGCAAAGAGAACGTTGTAGGAAGCAAGCTTTGTTCTCCGAGGCTCGGGCTGGGTGACACTGTGGTTGTGTGGAACACTGATTTCTGTTATTTGGTGGTGCTTATATCTCAGGCCTCTATTTAATATACAACATAGATTTCTCCGAGGCAGATATTTGCATCCTGTGTGGGCTGAGGTGCCTGGCTCCTTTCTCTCTATATATACCCACACCATCTCATGGGTATTTTTAAATGCGTGTCTTAGGAGCCAGTTTCTTTGCTGTGTGCAGGCTGATCGTGGCATCAGTGGAGTTGCCACGCGGGTTTGCAGGGGCTGAGGGCAAGGACGTGCACGGGCAGCGTTCACTCGCTGAGCCAGAGCCACCGTCTCTGCAGCCCACGGCGTGGCCGCCGTGGAGGGCCGGTCGCTCCCCAACAGGGCAGAACTCGGTTCCTGGTAGCTGTTGTTACAGTTTCTGGAATGTCTGGAAGGCCAAATGGACTGCAGGGCAGAACCGCAGGGCAGGTCTGAGGACAGGAAGGGGAGGGACCCTGATAGGGGAAGACGGTGTAGCGAATTGCAGGGTGAGGCAGGGACCGCAGGGGCTGGGGAACTGCTGACTCCTGGGTTTTTTCACACGTGTCTGGGGGTTTTTAGGGGATTTGTGGGGATGCCCTGGGGGCCTGCTCATAGTTGAGGAGCAAGCCAAGCCGTCCAGGCTGAGGACTTTGTGCCCACTCCTGTGCATCTGATTTGTTTGGACACTAGGATGCCGCGTGGATTCCTCTGGAGTGTAGACTGGCTGGTGGGACAATATCGTTCCCCTGCAGGAGTCCAGCTCCTCATTTAACATTAAAGGAAACTGAGGCCCTGGCAGGGACCCCAGAGCTGCAGTATTCCCAGGGGACGACACCACCTTCCACCTGGCTGCTGGAGCCGGACACTTGGGAGTCAACCTGCCTCTGCCACTTTCCTCCTCGTCCCCATCCTGCAAAACCCCGCGTTGCCCAGCCCTGAGCTCCCGCAAGTCCGTCTGTTTCTCATCACCTCCAGCCACCGCCCAAGCTCCTGGCCTCCTGGTCTCCCCCTGGAAGGATGCAGCTGCATCCTGACTCCCCCCGCTTCCTCCGTCTGCCCATCTAATTGGGTTTCTGCTGGTAATTGGAGTGATCATTTTAAATCTCACGTCTCATTATGGCAGCGTGTGCCCTCCCCCACGCTCCCATCTTGCTTAACACTCTTCAGTGGTTGCCCATGGCTCGTAAAATAAAAAAAAAAAAAAAAATCAAAACAAAACACCCGAAGTCCTCGCCAGGCCAGTCTTGCCCGTCTGCTCTGGCCCCTCCCTGCACCTCTGGCCTCATGGTCCTTCCAACCCGGGGAGCTCGGCACAAGCTCTGGCCCGCATCGGGACTCCAGCCACAGACACCACCCCTGCGGCCAGCACAGACGCGGGTCCTAGCACGCATGGCACTTCCCCAGGAAGCCACCCTTCCGACCTCACCAGGTCCCTCCACGTCTTCCGTGGGATGCTCTCAGGCATGCTGGGCTTATCCTTCGGGACACGCGGACCCAACCGTCACTGTCGTGGTTGGAGCTCTGCTCTCTCTTACCCACTGGCGTGTCAGCTCCGGGAAAGCCAAGGGCACCTGTATGACTAACCTGAGTCCGGGGCCTTAGCACGGGGCTCCTACGCATGTAGCTGGTGTGTGCAGAGTGGACGGAGGCCTCAG
This sequence comes from Lepilemur ruficaudatus, assembly GCA_963574885.1. NCBI lineage: Eukaryota > Metazoa > Chordata > Mammalia > Primates > Lepilemuridae > Lepilemur > Lepilemur ruficaudatus. Next base: position 27,302 of record CAUYRT010101996.1, read on the forward strand.
GTGTTGGGGAGATGGCATGACAGAGAATTGGTTTCCTATCCTGAAGTCCAAGCAGGAAATGTCTTCCTTTTCCTCCTCTTCCTCCTAGCCAATCATTCTTCCTCCTATTGGGTCACCGAAGCATCACACTATGGAATAGTTTTGGATCCGGGCTTCCTGGGAAAGGGACCCACCTTCAGCTCACCATTCCCAGAGCCCCTGCTCTTGTTTCCTGGGTAGGACTCTGGTGCTAAAACGACTAGTAACGAGCATTTAACCGGTTATCGGCTACCTGTTCGCATTGCCAAAGCCTCTCTGCCAGAGACCACGAGAGATACTCCTGCAGTCAGAGGAAGCTGGGCTTGTGGAGCCTGCTGCGGGGGAAACACAGCACTGGGGCATGACGGCACCCCAGTAAGGGGGCTGGGAGGGGCTCTTTTGTAGGGCTTGGGGTATGAGCTGGATGATTCTAGGAGAAATGAAAGACGCAAGGACCTTGGATCCAACGCTGTCAAGAAAGGGGCTCCCACCCTGGAGTATCCCAGTGGTCTCTGTCAGGAGGTTGGGCGCCTCTCTGAGGCTGGGGTGTCCTGGTAGGAAGCAGGACACCCCAGCACATGCGGGAGGGACCGTGCGTCACCTCTGCAGCTCCCGTGGCCTTGCGTGTCCTGGGGAAGACCTTTGCACTCTGCTGGAATCCTCCTCTAACCATCAACACGGATGATTTTCTTTTATTCTTTATGCTTTAATTTTTTTCTACTTAAAGCTTTGATGAGTCTGGAATTTATTTTGATATAAAATTTGAGGGGCAGATCCAACCTACTTTTAATCCATGTCACTGCCAATTGTCCCAACTCCAGGCATCGACTGATCTTGCTTTCCTCTGATCTTCCCTGCCTTCCTTTGTAAATATGTTAAATCCTGATATGATTTTGTGCCTATTTTTGGACTTTTCATTTTGTCCCATTGAAATCCGTCTATTCCTGCCACAAAGCCACGTCGTTTTAATTGTTATCACTGTGTTCTATGTTTTAACAGCAGAGAAGTCTGCTCCCCGCATCCCCTGTTCCTCTCTCAGCATTTTTTTCTGGTGGTTCTTGTTTATATTTTTTAATATAAATATTGGCTTATTTATTGAATGTGTTTTAAATCTCTGGTAAATGTAGCAGGATTTTAGTCGTACAGGAATCACGGAACTTTAACCCTGGAAGGATGCTTAGAGCGCCTTCTGTCGAAAGCTGTCATTTTCTGGAGGGGACGTCATTTTGTCAGAGTGATGCTGTGAGTCGTGATAGACCAGGAAGGCCCACCCCTGCCCCACCTCCACCCCCGCACCCGTCCAAGTGCCCGGCAAGCGCCTCGTCAGTACTCGGCCTGGCGCACGGCTGCGGCTTAAATTTGATCTTTCGAGTCCAAGCACCTCCTTCTGCTGTGTTGTCTTCAGAGGAAAGGACAGAGCCGAGGAACTCAGCTTTTATTTTCGTTGTCTGTTAGTGTTCTCAGGCAGGCCACAGCTCAGCCAACACCACTTCTGGGTTTCCATCACCGAAGTGGGAAGGAAGCTCTTTTAGAGGGCTTGACTTCACTGATCTTGTGGGGAAAACCTCACAAGCACGCAGGGCACGGTGTTCACCGAGGACGTGAGCGTGCGGACTCCAGCCTCCAGAACAAAAGCCGTACGAGCGTCTACCCAGTGGGGCCGCTGGCCTGGGGGGATGGTGATGAATAGAGCTGGGTGACGGTCCAGAAGGTCACACGTGGCTCAGCGCTCGGGTCCTCGTTTGTACTCGCTCTGAGTTAGCATCACCCTATAAATAGCATCTGGCCGATTGCCCAGTGATGACTTTGATTGTCCCTTGCCAGGGTCCTGGGCTTGTGGTGTGGTTGTGAGTCTGTCATGGGTCACTGTGACCTCAGAGGAGGAGGACGGTGGACGATGATGGATGCTGCTGACATCATCAGCAACTAACGTTTTTGGACGACATGCCCGATGCCATTCTCTGTGCTCTCCATGAGTTAACCCTTTAGTCTTTGAACAGCTCTCTGAGGCAGGTGCTGTTTTTATCCCCATGTTACAGATGAGGAAAGTGAACCCCAGAAAGGTGAAGGCAGAGCGAATGTGGGAACCCAGAGCCTGCCACGTATCTGCCGGGCTGTGCCTACTCGTCATGCTGCAGTTCTGTGGTCGGAGTTGGAACCACAGAGCCTTGGTTAAAAATCTCAGCTCCATCCCGTAGGACCTTGGACAGCTTTGTGAAATCTCCAAATCTGTATCTTCCCCTGTGAAGTGGAATAAAGCTGTTTACTTTACAGTGTGTGAGGATTAAATGAGAAAATGCACATAAAACTTTTAGAACATTGCCTGGCACAGAGTAAGTACTCAATAAAAAGAAGTAATGGTTTTTATTAACTTCTTTAATGTTTCTAAGCCTTAGTTTTTCACCTATAAAATGAAGGCATCATTATATATCTTCTTTTGTCTCCTCTTTTAGTTTGGTTTTGTTCGAGGATTTGGGGGGATTGTGTACCCATCATTACCACCTGCATGACCTTGGATGGGTTACTTAGCCTCTTCCTGCTACATTTGTCCTCTCCCTCACATGGGGGTCCTGGTAGTGACTGGCTTAGGGTTTTGTGAGGATCAGATTGAGAGATGCTTAGAGGATGCTCAGTTCAGTGCCTGACAGAGGCCCTCACAGACTGAGTTACTGTTACTTGGAGCATGTATGTGCTTGAGTCTAGTACATGATTCATTTCCATCTCCCTTCTCTCTGTTGTGGGAATCTTTCAAAACACGTACACTTTGAGTGGGTTTGAGGAATCATGATCTGCTTTTAGGGTGGACTCTTTCGTTTGAGATACATTTTAGGTTTCTAACATTGGATTTCACATCTATTGATGTTCTCTCGCTGAGCTCTATGAAAGTGATGCTGCCATTGCCTTGTCTGTCAGGGATGACAAGCAGCCACTTGTACAGTCTCTTGGGGGAGGTACCAGCTCCTGTCTGTAGCTTCACTACTTCTGAGATTTGAGGTGGTACATGATGTACCATTTGGCTATTTTTGGTAACAAACTATCTCAGAATTTAGGAGTCTTAAGAGAACACTCATTTATTTAGCTTGTGATTCTGTGTGTTGACAATTTAGGCAGGGCTCAGCCAGGCGGTTCTTCTGATTTAGGCTGAGTCCCCTCATACATCCATATTCATCTGCAGGTTGGGTATAACACCGGCTGATTTTGACATCTCTCTTGCGTGTTTGGGGCTTCAGCTGGGATAATTGGGATGATTCAACTCTGGTCTGTGTGTTCTTCATCCTGCGCTTGTTCACGTGGTGGAGGCAGAGCCCCAGGCAAGACAGAAATGTGCAAAGTCCTAGGCTCATGATGGGCTGACCATCACTACCACTGTGTGCTACTGGCAACACAAGTCCCAGGCCAGCCCAGATTCGAAGGAAGGGGAAAAAATCCTCTCTTGGTGTGAAAAACAGAGTTCATTGCAAAGGGGCTTGGCCAGGGGAGGTAGAGAAATGTGGACAATTTTGCAATCTGCCACACTAACTCTGCCCCATGTCATATGTGATATTGGTAGTCTATGGAAACAGTGTCTCATAGCTGAATTTGCAGAGATGCAGACCCTATTGGTCTTTCTGTTGTGAGGCTTTCTTTTCACCCTGCCAGGAAGAGGCCAAATAAGCTCTGAGAGGGTCCTTTTCAGTCCTTTAGGTGAGCCGCTCCTCAGGGACCCGAGGCCAATGTTCTGACTTTTCTTTCTCTCTGCCTTGTCACTCACTTGTCACACACACACATGCAGGTGGCCTTATTTGTTTTCCTTCCTAAACTGTAAGTTCCACGAAGACAGGAATGTCTCTGACTCACTGTTCCATCCTTAGCAGCTGCTGGGCTGCTATTAATACTGGATGGAGGAAGGGAAAGAGAGAAGGAAGAGACAAAGGTTAGGAAAGGAGGAGGCAAAGAGAACGAATTTGAATTATTCTTCAACAAGCTAGAGTATGACTTTGGGGCAAGACATTGGCCTTTCTGAGCCTCCCTGACCTCATTTGTACCATGGGGTAACAACCTACATAGCGTATAGTGAAGTAATACACAGAAGGTTTCAGAATGGTGCCTGTCACCAGTGGCTGCTCTAGTTGTTATTCTAGCTGCTTCCGATGGAGACACTGGAACCCAGATGGGGAAGCCTGGCCTGGAGGAAGTGCAGGGGCTTGGGGAGACACTGAGGGGATGAGGCAGCCCCATGGTCCCCCGTAGCGTGCCCTGTGGTCTCTCTGCCGGGCATAGCTGCGAGCGGCAGTTGACTGGGCTTCTGCAAACTTCCAAATGAGTGGACTGTGAGCTCTCAGGGAGCCGGACGCTCGCACATGCTCACCGAGGATGTAGACGTGGGAAGTAGGCACGGCAGTCACACAGCCCTGCTACCCGGAGAGGAGCACTGCCAGCATCCTGGCTCAGTTCATGACAGTGTTTGTTCCTGCTTGTGATATGTAAATATAGATTCTGTAGGCAAAATTGGAACTGTACCACTTAACCTATACCCCGTGTTTTTTAAATGAACACCATTTTCTGAACATTTTCTCATGGACTGAGAGTTTTGGGGTCCAGCGTGTTTTACTTCACCTCTTAGACACTCAAGTTCTGTTTAGAAAATGGGATTAGTGAGAGTATCTCCCTCATAGAGGGTGTTTATTTTGCTTTGATCTGGGGAGGGTTGCATGAGTTAAGGTCTTTAACCCAGTTCTGTAACTATCAACTGTAAACTTTCCTATGCGTTCACTGGTTTGGGAAGAGTGTGGACGTTGTGCCAGGTTATATGCAGAGAGAAATGCTCTGAATGCTCTGATGCTAGCAAAAAATAAAATTAAGTGGAGGTCAAAGCAGAGAGCACTTATGGATTCCTGAAGTGTTTGGAATTACAGTAGATGGCTTTTGCTTGTAAGTGACAGAAATAGTACAATGACGCTGCCTCTAAGGCTAAACAGAGCACCAGTGAGCCCCAGACAATGGACAGCCGGTCTCTTTCACGGCGTTAGTGAGAGCCTCCACTGGGCGCAGCCGTGGAGAGTGAGGTTGCAAGGACCATCTCAGACGTGCTGGGAAGGCCCTGCCTATGTGGCTGCCCCGGGGTAGAGGGCAGGGCCTGCCCCTTCTTCCTAAGTGTCTGAGCACGTCTGACATGCTGCGGGTCTGCCTCGGGGCTGGTGGGTTTTGCTTCCTGGCCTAGTTAGGATGCTCTTCAGCCCTGAGCAGAGTTTGCCCATTCAGATGGGGCATTTGAGTTCTGGCCAGCTTTTCTGGGAAGGCCGAGGGGTGGCTTGGTGAATACTAAGGAGCGTTCCCCCCCCCCCAGCTCTGTTTGTGCCGGGCTTCCTGGGCAGCTGCCCATGGGGAACACAAGCCAGCAGCCTGCGGGGGTGGGGGGTGGCCAGCACTTGAACACTTGAGGTTGACGGGACCCAGCCCAGCCCTTCAGGGTGCCCAGGGCTGCTTTTTGGGAGACCTTGAAGGCCAGTGAGTTTCCTCCTGAGCCTGACTCTTGCTTAACTTGGGTCATTGTCAGGGCTTTGGAACAGTTGAGGCTTTCCCGTCATGAAGCCTCTGGCTCCCCAGGTGGATGGAGACTGGATCTATTGTGAGGATCCAGAAAAGAGTCTCAGAGTTAAACGGAGGTACCGGGATTCATCCCAAACGTTGGGCAGAAGGGAAGGAGACGGGCTGGGTAGCAGGATTAAATGACGATGTGATCGCACTCACCGTAAGCGCCGGCCCCTCCCATTCTCCCTGGGCCCTGTGAGGGGAGGACAGCCCACTCGCCAGCTCGTGAAATGAAGGCTCCGAAGGTTGAAGTGCACCCCCACGCCCCAGGCTTGGCCAGGAGCCCAGCGCCCTGTCCTAGAGCCTGGCGACAAAGGACGAGGCGTGGTGCGTCCCAGTGGGCGTCTTCTGTCCACTGTCTTCCAGGTGTGTGATCTCATCACGCCGTGTTGATTGCACCTGGAAGGCCGAGTTCGGATGCTCCACGGATCCTTGTTAATTGACTATTAATTGACTTAGTAAATGACTTTATGGAAATAGGAAAAGGCTACTTATTTCCCCTGGTGGCTCAGACCAACTTCTTTTTCCCTGTCCTGGGAGGCAGAGGTCCCTAACAAACGCCAGAGGGTGGTTAAGGGGGCTTTGGAAGCCAGGAGACTTGGCTCGAGACCTGCCCCACCATTTCTTAGTGTGGGGCCACTGGCAAGTCACCCGGCCTCAGGTGGCGGCTGTTGCTATTAGCTACCCACGAGGACCAAGGGCATAGCCACCGTGCACAGCGTCTGGGCAGGGTACAAGCTGACGAGGAGTGGAGATTAGAAGGGCAGGGGGAGAAAAGAGAAAGAGCGGGACATTTTTCACCCAAGACGTTGACGAACCATTGTTTTACTTTGACGATGTCAAGTGTGAGCAAAAACACGGGGCACTGCTCTCCCACACTGTACCTACGGATCCGCGTGGCCGTCTCGGACAGGCGGGCTGGCAACACCCAGTGGAAATGCGGGTGCAAAGGAGCTGGCTCCCTGCCTATTTCTGGGCAGGTGGGCGTGTGCAAGGAGGCACGTGCCAGGACGGCCCTTACGATTTCAGCACTGTGTGTAATCGTGAAAAACTGGAAAAAGCAAAACCCCTGAGTGACCGTGAATAGGGGCTGGATGTGTCACCTGTGGTATGTTCTCAACTCCATGGGATGCTGGCAGTAATTAAACACAATGAACTACATTTCTATGAAAAAAGACAAAGTGTACAGTGTGAGATCGGTTTGCAAACCTAGCCTACTCCCGACAAAACAATATCACACACAGCGTGTCAGGGTGGGTGAGAGAAGGGCAGGAGGCAGAGAGAGCAGCAGGAAGACAGACAGAGAGATAGAGACAGGCAGAGACAGAGATAGCGTGTAAGAGTGCGCGGGAGCGTCACGTGTGAGCCCAGAAAGACGCTGCCACATCCCTGACGGCTGGTCCTCCTGGGAGCGTTGACTGGCCAAGTTCATCAGCAGGGCTTTGTTACACGTCGTATATAGCTATGCACACAAGCGCACGCAGCGTGGCAGCTGTAACAGCCCCCAGTTTTGTGTATTTGATGTACTATTCCCTGTGTTTAAAATTTCTTCTTATTCAGAGAAATTGGAGAAAAAATTTTAAAAGAAAGAGGAGAGATTTATTTGGGAGGAGCTTAGAAGGGAGGGAAAAAGTTTAGACAGCTAATGGTTCTTATTTTAAGGTCAGGGTCTGATTTGACTGGTTTTCGTAAGGCCGTCTTCTTCTGGCCAGAAGAATGTTTTCAGCAGATGCTTATTAATTGCCTACCTGGTCCGAGTCCACAGAGCTGTCCATGGTACTAGTTCTTTAACAGGCGCACAGATGAGTCCTCCGTTAGGGGCGTTTGTCTTTGATGGCTTCTCCTCTTGGATGGATAAGAGTTTGCATTGCTGTCTTCTGGTCCGTCTGAGCCACCGAAGGTCTGAGCAGCGCAGCCGCAGTGCCTGGGAGGCCCACTCAGAAACACACTTTCCCCACATGTCCCAGTGTTTCTGCTGATCCCCAAATCCCAAGGCTGGAAGAAGTCCAAATGTTGCGTCTGAGCTATAAAAACATGAGCAAATTTCTGGAGTAGTATTATACGTGGTGAGGAGTGTCACTTCTTAGTGTTTATGGGCCCAGAGGATTCCCAGGACAGGGGAAGCATCCCAAACCGTCCAGAAGAGGACAGGTGTGGTGCCCACTGGCCAAGGCCTATCTCTGCTTTCCAAGCCTGCACGTTGGAAATGTGTTTTGCAAGGAGACAGAGACGCTTCCTTATCCTAAGTCTTGGTCTGAGACCAAATGGCATTCCCTAGATTCAGGGGCCCAGTGCCTCTGAAAACACGGCCCCAGACCGATAACTTCAAATCCAGAAGGAATATGCTGACCTTTTGTTGACCCCTTGCAACTCGCAAAGGTCTGCTATTCCTTTCCGTGCCGCTAGAGGAAGGCTGCCAGTCTCCTACATGTTATGATTCCTGCTAAATCTCTGTAAAGGCTGGGTATTAGATTTGATCTGGAAAATGCTTTTCTCTCCTCCTCCTCCTCCTTAAGTTTATTTTAAAAATATTTTAATAGGCAATACAATTATATGGTTAAAAAATTAAGCAGCATGAAAAGGTACACGTCGCTGTCTTGAATACTATTACCATCATCACCATCGTCAGACAGTGAAAAGTTTGCATACTAACTCTGTTCGCTGGTGGGCCAGTTCTTCCCTGAGGCAACCACTGTTACGGGTTTTCTTCTCCTTGATCCTGGCAGATATATTCAAGTCACGCATCGTGTGCGTGTGTGTCTGTGGGTTTTTGCACTAATGATGGTAATTTGTTGTGTTAGTCTGTTTTGCGTTGCTGTAAAGGAGATACCTGAGGCTGGGTGATTTATAAAGAGAAGGGGTTTATTTGGCTCACAGTTCTGCAGACTGTACAAGCATGGGCCAGCATCTATTCTGGTGAGGGTTTCAGGAAGCGGCCGATCAAGGTGGAGGGCGAGGGGAAGCAGGCGGTGCCAGGCTCCTTTAAACAACCAGCTCTTGTGCGAGCTGATGAAGCGAGAACTCGCTCATTGTGGGGAGGGCACCAAGGCATGCGTGAGGGATCTGCCCCTGTGGCCCACACACCTCCCACCGGGCCCCACTCCAACACTGGGGATCAAATCTCAACACGAGATTTGTGGGGGCAAATATCCAAACATCCAAACCGTATCGTTTGTTCATACTGTGTTGTGCCCTTTCCTACTTTCCAATGTTTCTTGGAGATCGTTCTATGTCAGTACATGTTAGTCTTTCCCTTTGTTTATATGTGTTGCTGATGCTCTTTGGAGAGCAAGTGTTCTCCTCCCGTGCCCTGTTGGCGGACACTGAGGTTGTTTCCAAATCTTTGCCAGTGGAATCAGGGCTACTTTGAATAATCTTTGACCTACATATGCATCTGTGTTTTCAGGCTCGAGTTTATTTGTAACATAAATTCTGATGATTGCAACTTCTGGGTGAAGTTATATGTGCATTTTAAGTTTGGCTAGATATAAAGAGTTGACCTGTAAAAATATTTTGTCAACTTATAATCACACAAAAATTAATAACAGCGCTGGTTCCCAACCCGCTCACCAACCCAGGTCATTGAAAACTCTACAAGATGTGTCTACAAGAGTAATACTTGAAAACACGAGTCATTTTTGGTTTAAATTCAAGCCATATTTGTAGTTGAAATGATGGGATGTGTTTTGCATTTGCTTCGAAATAATCCGGGAGGGGGGAGAGGGAGCAGGTGGGGGGGCACACATGGATGGAGGTCAGACGCTTGGTAGTTGAGCACGCTGAGTGACGGGTGGTCCACGTGTCTGTGGCCTGTGCTTTTGTAGGTCCTGCATTTCTTTATTCTTTTTATAACAGAAATTTTCAAGCCAGATGTGAAACAGTTTCACCATCTGACCCACATAATAAACATTTGGGCAGTAAATCATCATGAATTTTTTTTCTGCTTGCGTCTAGTAAAAGCCCGTCCGGTGCTGGCAGCAGGCTGCAGTGCCCGGCACGGAGCATCTCACCCCGCACAGCATCCCTGGAGTCTGTTTTTATTTCTGTTTCACAGATGAGAAAACAGAGGCCCGGAGAGATTAAGTAGGTGGCAAAACCAGGGAACACAGAGTTCTAACAAAGCACCACACGGCTTCTGCCTGACCGTCCCTTTGCCTGGCGGCCACCTCTCTGGGTACCACCTGTCTGCAGGCTCCGAGCACGAGTTACTCTGACAGTCTGGCTACTCAACAGGCTCCATCCTAAACAGCAGGATGGGAAGGACCAGGACAGAGACAAATGCATCGTCAAACATTCACCAGCGACTTTAAAAAATAGGTTTTATTTTTTGGAGAAGTTTTAGGTTTACACAAAAATTGCACAGAAAGCGGGTTCCCACGTACCTTCTCTCCCCTCCTTTCTCCTAAGGTCAACGTGTTGCACCCGTGGGGCACGTTTGTTACAGCTGATGAGCCAATGTTGCTGGGTTACTAACTGAAGTCCACGGTTCACATTCGGGCTCACCCGTGGCATTATCCGTTCTGTGGGTTTTGACGACTGCATGACGACGTGCGTTCACCGTGACAGTGTCATAGAGAAGTCTCACTGCCCTGCAGCCCCCTGTGCTTTGTCCGTTCTTCCCTCTCAGCCCCAAGTCCCTGGCACCGCTGATCCCTTCCCTGTCACTACAGTTTTGCCTTTTCCAAGCTGTCACATAGCTTGAATCAGGCAGTACGTGGCCTTTTCAGACTGGGTTCCTTTACCCAGCGATATGCCTGTGAGGCCCCTCTGAGTGCTCTCCTGTCTCGGTCGCTCGGTCCTTTTTGTTGCTGAGTAATATTCCATTGGCTGGATGTACCACAGTTTGTCAATTAACCTACGAAGGCTGTCCTGGTTTCTTCCAATTTTTGGCACGCGGTCTTTATTGACGTTTTCAAAGTGGTTGGATTTCATACCTGAATCTCATTGCCCTGAGAAGGTCATTTGCGTGGTCCCATGACCTGGACCCAGAGGCCTGGCCCCTGCCGCCCTGGCCTCCCTGTCTGGCCCCCTCCCCCCTGGGTCCCCCGCCCCACTCTGCAGCCACTCCAGCCTCCTTCCTGTCCTTCCACGTGCCACGCTGGATCCTGCGCCTGCCCCTTCCTGAGTGCTCCTCCCTCTGTCCCGAAAACTCTCACCTAAGTCTTCTCATGGGCCAATGACATCTCCTCCAGGAAGCCTCCCGGGCTCCCTTACTGAAAGGACTCCACGCTGCCGGGCAACTCTCCCCCCTGCCACAGACTCCTCCTTTGATTTCCTTTACGGCATTTTTCACTCCCTGAAATAGCCTTGTGTGTTTACTTGGTCGTTAGCTGTCCTCCCCTCCCCCACATGTCAGCTCCACAAATGGAGGGGCCACATCTGGCTTGTCCCTGGCTGTGTGCCAGCCCTAGAACAGTGCCTGGGGCTCACGGAATATTTGCTGGATAAATGAATGACCCATTGATCAGTCGGCCCGCTCCGATGGTTCTCAGGTTGATAGCTTTACAGCCTCAGCGATTGCATTCCAACCGTTACGAAAGAGAGACCAGGAAAAAACATACCAGTGATGTGGGTGGTGTCTCGGGCAGCTTGTAATTTCTGGCTTGGGTGGGGCCACGGTGTGTTTTTGTGTATGTAGCTTCTGCTGAGGCTGGTCCACTCCCCGCTCCCTGCGGCATAGGAGGATGGAGCAGCAGTGTTGTGTTGTTCTAAACAAACTGGTGCAAGAATCAATCTCAGAGAGATGCATCCCACCTGCTCCTCCCCGTCCTGCCCGTCCGTTCTGGCCTCCGAGCGGTGTTCACATTGGCTCCTCCGGGCTCCGTGCCTTAGGTGCAGATAAGCGCCATAAATGTGTTAGTTCTGAACCGGTCCTGAGATTTACCGACGTAATTCCCATTTTCTTGTCAGTGCTTCCGAGCACAGATGGCCTTTTTTTGGTGTGGTGAATTGTCTACGGCTAGGGACGGTTTCAAGGTATTTTTATGAGGACGTTTAGTCATTGGGATCACTTGTTCCTGAGTCATGCGTTTATTTTAAGTCTAAGACTTTTGAAAGGTCGCTTAGATGTTTCAAATACAGTAGGTGTATCGTCTCATATTCTTTCTCCCTGCCCATTCTTGCTTTTAGCAAAGGAGATTGTCTTCAGGGAAGGCAGATTCAGATGATACGCAGCCAGCCCGGGACGCCTGTGGCCGCACGGCCGCCTTGGCGAGGGCCTTGCGTCAGTTGAGGAGGGAAGGGCTGTGTTCTAGGCAAGAAGCTGGGAGATTTTTTAACAAAGTCTCACTTCCAAGTATGAAGATAACACGTTATGTGATAAATATTTTCAGATAAGTGCAAGAAAGAAAATAGTATTCTTACCCATAGTTCCTCCAGATACCATTAACATCTTGCTGTATTTCCTTACTCTATGGTGTGTGTGTGTGTGTGTGTGTGTGTGTGTGTGTGTGTATGTGAGCGTGCCTGTGTGTAATATCTGACTACAGACTCCCAGCCGGCCGGGTCCTTGCTAATTGCCCTACAGGGAGTGTTTGCCCCGAGAACAAGCCCCGTGCCCGTGGACCGACTGGATGGATGGAAGTGAAGCATACACGCGTCACACATTTCAAAGCAGTGTTTGGGTGGTTCTCTGTATTTAATTTAGTTTCCTCCTGTTTCATTCCACACCGGCAATTTCTCACTTTAAAAATTTTCTTTGAAAACATGATTTTTTAAATAGTGGGATGTTATTTCTTTGTATGCAAAGTGGTGCTGGAAAGCCCCTTCGTGATCTTCGAAACCATCTTCATTCAGTTCTTTACAATAAATCTTTAATAGTGGGGTTCTTGGGTTAAAAGACCTGAACCTTTTTTTTTTTTTAAGGCTTTTATACATTTTTGCTAACTAACGCCCCAGAGAGAAGGTGCCAAGTTTCACTCCCATCATAAAGGAACAGAATGAACCCATTTGTGCCCCCATGAAAAGTGGCTTTGGGGGTTGGGGTGCCTTGTTGCACTGATGCATTCTTTGTGTATGTTAAAGTATTTCTCGCAGTGTCTCGGGAGCGTTCTGATTTTTTTTATGGTGCGTTTTCATGTTCAGAAGTTTGAAAAATTGTTAGGGCAAATTTACTAGTATTTTTTCTTTAAGCCTTATGAAACGGTCTTCATCACCAAGATTAGGTAGCTAGTTACTGTTATTCTGGCTTTCTTATAGGTTTTTTTCCTTGTATTTAACACTCTAGCTCATGGGGGACCCGTCTTAGTGTGAGGTGTGACTCCCTAACCTTTCTAGGTGAGACCAGTGACTCCGCACTGTCCTATGAATAGTTCATTCTTTGGTCATTGATTGGAAATGCAGGTTTTATAATTTGCTAACTTTTAAAATTTATACCAAGTTCTCCTTGTGTACTTTGTGTTTTACTTACGTGGATCTGCCGTGCCTTCGTATTAATTGTTTCATTGTTTATTTTAATATCCAGCCAAATGCCTCCTTCATTATATTTGTCTTAATTTTGGGAGCTATTTTCTATCGTGTGTATGCTATAAGAAGAATATTACGGTTTGTATTAGATTAGGTTATAATATATAATTAGAATTATTAATACGTAAAATTTATAAAGCCGTTTTTTTTGGAGGACTGATATCCTACCAAGTCACCCCATTCAGGAGCTTAGTATGTTTTACTATTGTTCGAGACTATTTTTATCGATATAATTCTAGGTTTAAATTGTATAGCTTCTTCCCCAGGAGCCCAACAGTTTCTTACGAGTTTTATTTCTTATATGCTTAACGTTTTGCATTGGTTATTGTAAATGGGGTTTTTATTTTCTATTAAGTTATCTGCTGATATTTTCCAGCATTAGGAAAAAGTACTGATTTGGGTCCATTGATTTTGTGACAAGTCACCCTAAATACCATCCTAGTACTTAAATTATTACTTATTATTTGATATTTGTCTTAAATACTCTCTCGGTATTTAAAATAGCTTTCTAGTGGGGAATTCTTTCTAAACACTTCAGTCCTCTGGGAAGTAGATTGGTAGGTTGGCTGTGACTAAGGAAAGGGGTGGCTGCTCTCTGTGAAATGTTCAGATGTGGCTCATGGTGTCCCCTGAACCGAGATGATCCTGGTTCAGCGGCAGTCCTGCTGCCGGGCTCCCACCCTGTCTTCTGGGGAGAAAATCGCTCTCCCGAGCCTCCACCTATCGCGTCTTTTCTGTAGGTGGTAAGCCCGGGGGAAAGGGCCTTTAAAGCCCAGGTCTTTCTGCTTGGCCGTGAGAGGAGCGGGTGGGTTGGTGGCAGCTTCGTGCTTAGCATTTGAGTTTGAGGCAGCGTGAGGATTTGCACAGGGTGTCCAATTACTCTTTGAACCAGTTGGTGGATGGAGACCCCTGGGAGTGGGGTAGATTCAGGGCCGGAGTCCCGTGAAGCAGAAGGAGCGCGGTCTGCCTTCCGGAGCACCCGCTCCACGTCGGCAGGTTGCCTCCTGGAAGGATGGTGCGGTAGGATTTAACTTTCACAGTGTGCGAGTTTCTTAGACGGTTAACTCAGTGGCATTTGGATGAAAACAATGACGTTTGGGCCCCACTGGCCTCCTTTGAGTTCCGCGACAGACCCAAACTCTCTCCATGCTGGTCTGCAGCGTGTGGACGTCCGGCTAGGACAGGGCGGGTGAGGTGGGAGTCCGGACTGTGGGATTCCGTCCTAGCTAATGAGCAGTACCTGACAAGGCCACTGGGATGCAAGGGAGGTCTCAGGTGCTGCACAGACAAGTTAGGAAGTGACACAGAATGGTACCAAAAACGCAGCGCATTTCAGATATTTACTCCTCTCTCTTCTCTCTGTATGTCCAGTCCTTTCTGGAAACTTTTACAAAGGCGGGAATCGGGACAGGTGGCACTCTGACTCCATCCAGGTGGGCGGGCTTGCAGGACGCTTACCAACCCCCTCCCGAAGCAGAGTCCAAGCATTCCCCGCTCCCAGAGGCTGGTGCTGCTCCGGCTTCCTGTCCGCATCCCATTAGCGTTAATGGACGTCACGCCTGTGCCTGTGAAGATAATCGAGCCATTTCCCCCAAGAGCTGTTACTGGGGAAAGAAGTGTTCATTCTGCTTTGCTTGTTTCAGTCTTGTGTTTTGGCTTAGACTGTGAACACACAGGGTCACACACATACGTGAGGAGCCAGAACAACCAAAGCATCTTCTGTCTGAGAACACGGAACTAGACACACAGGAGGGAAACCATCCCAGCCTGGTTCCCTGGGGTCCAGGCTCTGACCTGGGGGAGGTAATCTGCTTTCTCTCCTGGGTTTAAAACATCCTCGACCACTTAAGTCCTCAAATCATCTGTGGACGATATCCTTGATTTTGTTGAAACATCTTATAGTTTTCTTCCTAAAGACAATATGAAATCTATTTGTATTAGGAAATTTTAGTAAAAAGTGCAGGAAAAACAATGTCCAACTTGAACTGATGTCATGAAAAAAGGCATTGACTGGCTCACAGAACTGGAAGTCTAGGGTGCCGGGCAGGTGGCTGTGTCCACATCAGCACGACTCTCTCTCCTGTGCCTGGCTTGGTTCTGCATCCGTCTGGTTTGGCTTCATCCCGCAGCAGGCTCTACCCACCGGCTGTTTAGAGCCCCAGGCTCATATTCTCAAAGGCGAACAATCCTTACTTGGAAAAATGATAAATCCTAGATTGACTCTTATTGGCCCAGCCTGGTCACATGTCCATTCCCTGAACCAATCATGATGGCCAGTGAGATGTGATTTGATTGACCAGGCCTGGCTTATGTCTACACAGCTGGGGCATGGGGTGAGGGTGGGTGGGAGAGCTGGCTCCACCCAAACCAGTGGACTGAGACAGGGGGAGCTTGTCAGGAAGGCTGGGCTCATGCTGCCATAGTAACCTGAACATGTGAGATGCTCACCACCATGTCTGTCCCTCTCTGGTTCTCCATGTTGTGTAGCTCTCTGGGACCCCGCTCAGCTGAGGCACCACACTGGCATGTGCCTCCAGAATCACAGAGGCAGGAAATGGGATGGGGAAAAACCATGTCCTGGCCCTAAGCCTCACCCAGGAGGGGCAGATGACACTTCCAATGATATCAAATTGGTCAGAGCAAGTCACATGTGTAAGGCTGAGCTCAACAAGACGGGGGTGTGCATTTCCCACCCAACAAGAGGCACAGTGCCTTTGTGAGTGACAGCGGAGTCTACCCTCAGCTGCCCCACTACCCCAACAGGGGTAACCCCAAAATCCCACCCAGTCACACCTACAGCTCATGGTCTGGGATCTTTGGGTGATGAATCGTAGTCTTCACGTCATGTTTGGGCATGGCTCTTTTTGATTCAGAGACTTATGACCAGTTATCGGCTCCCCACCCCCAAACACCTAAGGTTTAATGGTGGGACGGGGGCAGGATAACTACAGTAAACCTTCAGAAAGGGGACGATGGGCTGCTGCGTTGTAGCTACCCTGAAGTTCTCACATGGAGGTATGGTAACATCCACCTATCTGGGGGAAAGAAAGTTCCCTGATTTGGCCTCGGTTCAGCTCCTTGGGACTGGCTCCCAGTCCATGTTCTTAGCTCTGCCCTGTGGGAAATCCCCCCTTTTTGCTGTTCTCCTTGGCTGCGTTGGAAGAAGATATTGCAAGACACGCTTTTCTTGGGGTATGAGCAGGTGTCTCAGCCTCGAGGATTTGATATCCGAGGATTATTTTCTGCAACCCTCAGTCTCTTTTATGCAATCTGGTGATGGTCTGGATAATATAAATCTCTCAGACTTACCCATTTTGTTCCAGTTGGCTTCATCTACCAACAGCCCTGTCTAGAATTCTGTTTGAACTCTACCATCTCCACAAATCTAATTTCGGGTACCCTGATCTTGTCAGGCTCCCATAAAAGAGCTATAACCACAGTCCCTTTGTTGGGCAGTTTTGTCCTTCTGAGTGAACTCGCTAGGCACCACATAAATCCCTTTGGGGTTTTTAACTTGCTTCTGCCACTCAGAGCCTTCTTGGCTTGCTTTTTATTTTGTTTTTCTCATTGGTACTAAGAAGTGAGGGGCTTTTCCCAACCTATCCAACTCTTGAATTTCTGGATTCTCTTTCATGTCTGCCGAACCGTGTTCTCTGCATAGACGTTTTCCCGCATGTATTGGTTACGTTGTCGAGTAAAGACAGTCGTTTGTTGTCTTAATCTTACAAAGGGTAATTTGGTGGCTTCCAATACAAGGTTGCCTTCTACTTGGGAGTTAGAATTATCCTTAGCATGTTTTAACAAGAAATTGGATCGTTCGTGCCTTGAGCCTCTTGTGCCTGGGATGCACTAGGAGATGATGGGACTTTGGGTGGCTCTGGGAGTTGGTGCAAGGGGGACACTAGTTTCCTGCAGTGGACTTGGCACTTCTCCTTCTGATGAGTCATGGTCCAGGGTCTTCCTTGATTATGTAAAGCCATCCTTGGCATCTCTGAAGTGCAGCTTATGGGGTAGTCATATGGGACATGGTCTTTTACGGGGTCCTGTCATGTATATTCTATCATCTGGTCATTTTGCAGAACCTGTTGAGTTCTGATTTCCCCATTTGGCAGAAGGAGAAATCAGATCTCGGGGAAGGTGTTGGTGAGTGGCAGAGTTGCTCGGGTCTTTATAGCTTGAGGTCTTTTCTTCTCTCTACTTTTGCAGATTTTTCTGGAAAGATTTCTTTAAATCCTCCCTGATTTGCTCCTATAGTTCTTGAGTCTATAGACTTACTTACCAAGCACAGAGAGCCCTTTTTATTGGGGTACTGTAAATAAGAATAGAAAAGGCAGATGGGGCCCCCTCTTTACCTGTCCCATTCTCCTACTTTGGTCCCAAGCCAGGTTGCTCCCAGGATTTCAGCGGACCTCAGGAAGGACAGGACTTTAAGGCATGAGATTTTAGTGGTTGTCCTTGGATCATGACTGAGCCCTGATTTGGGGGACTCAGTTTGTCCTTTAGGAGACAGCACCAGGGTCAAGTTGGGACTCAGAGCATCATCTGAACCAGCAAAATGGACACAACAGCAACTGGGTTCACCGGCCACCCTCTTTAAAAGGCACACACATGCTTTCTAATTTCCCACCTGCTTCCACCAGCTTCCTTTATTTGTTTTTAATTCTCCTGTGGTTCCCAGAGATAATTGACCTCTTTCTACAGAGCTTTCCTCTCTGCCATTTTAACAAACGGCTCCCTCAGTGGCTTTCTAATGTCCAACTGCATCTTCCTCATCTTCAGCCTTCAGCTTGGCATTTGGTCCCTTCCAGAGTGCTCCTGCCTTTTATTCCTCCCCTCTCTTTCCGTGGCTTCCCCTCCTCCCCAGCCACCTCCCGCGTCACGGTCTTCCTCCGTCGGGACGCCCTTTGCCACCTGTCAGGGTCCTTCCCACCTCTCCAGACCCAGTTCAAAGGCTACAGCTTCAGGAAGACTTGGGGGGAAAAAATAGTCTTTCTTTCCTGAGTCTGAAAGTGTTACATGCTCATTCTATAATATTTATGAATAAAATAAAAGTCACTCCGCCGTATCACCTAGAGTTAATCACTGTAAATATTTGCATATGTTCCATTCATCCTTTTTAATGCATGCATACTCACAGAAAATATTTTATAATACTGGTACCATATTGTATATATAATTACACATCCTGATTTTAAATATAGCATTGCCTTGAGAATTTTTCAGTATCATTAACTATTTTTCACATATATCATTTTTTTATTGGGTGCTTGAAATTCTGGGCTGCCCCTCTTCTACCATGACGTAAGCATTCCCCTTCCCTTGGACTGTTGACATTGTCATCTCGTGCATAAGGCTTTGTCTTTATGTCTGATTATTTATTTAGAAATATGAGTATTCTTAAAGGTTGCAAACTCTTTTCAAGCCTTGACACACACTGCCAAACGCTTTCTCAGGAAGGTGGTATCAATTTTCACTCCCATATGTACTGTGTGCTCATCTTCCCAAATCTTTCCAAACATGATGAGTTGATTAAATCAACTGCCACTTTGGCAAAAGATGGAAACTACAGATGCTCCTCAACTTACAATGGGATTACATCCTGATAAACCCATCCTAAATTGAAAATATCGTAAATCAAAAATGCATTTAATATACCTCATCTACGGAACATCATAGCTTAGCCTAGCCTACCTTAGACGTGCTCAGAACACTTAACATTAGGCTGCAGTTAAGCAAAATCATGTAACACAAAGTCTGTTTTATAATAAAGTATTGAATAGCTTGTAATTTATCAAATATTGTACATTCTGTCAAAAATGCAACTTTCCCACCATCGTGAAGTTGAAAAATTTTAAGTAGAACCATCATAAGTCACGGATGGTCTATATTTAATTTGCTTCTTTTGGATAACTTGCAGAGCTGAATTTTCTTTTCAGTTGTTTATATTTGTTATTTCTTCTGAAAACTATTGAAAACTTGTCTGCTCTTTTCAGCTGGGGTTGGAGAAGGAGAGGCTTTTGTGTTTTTCCTGTTGATTTTAAAGAGATCTTTATATGTTAAGGACTTTGCCCTTTGTCATTTATTGTGAATATATTCCCGACTTCATCATTTGGCTTTGTTTTATAGGGATTTTGAATTAAAAGTTTTAAAATTCTCGTGTAATTTGGACTGTCCATTCTTTTGTTCTTGATTGCATCTATTTTAGCTCTTCTTAACTCTGAATCAGTTTTATTTTATTCTAGATTTTCTGCAGTTGTACTTATCAAATTAAAGCTGTACTTACCATAGTGTGGGTATGAAAAATCTCCAGTGTGACTTCTCCCCAAATATCTGATGATGACTCTGTCGTGTGCTGCATTATTGGGAAATGCGTGATTGCCCCGTGGGTTTGTCCTGTTTCCTTGCACCCTGACTTACATACCCTAACCCACGTCCCCTGTGGATATGCCCCACGATCTGAACAGTGACACTTGCACCGTGGCCTTGCGGTTTGGTTACTACGGCTGGGAGATGCGTTTCCCAGTGTGCTAGGAGAACTTTGTCATTCTTTTATCCTGTGGTCCCCTCTCAGTGAGAACCTCCCACGTTCTCAGGGGTCCTGGTGACTTGTGCACATGCCTTTGGGTCGTCAGTTGACTTCACGCTTCTTGAGGACGAGGACTAATGTTGTCTTTGTCAACTGCCCACCCCCCATAACACAGCCCACCGTAGCACAGGCCAGATAGAATTCACTGAATATATATGTGTAAATCTGAATGTACAATTTCTTTCAGGTCATTTTCTGGTTGTATTTTTAGGCAACCAACAATGGACGCATCATTCGATTAAATTTAGGAAGCAAATTTAGGCTGTATTTAATAAGCTTTGTTTCTCAGCTCCGACCCAAGCTAATTTAACTTTCATCACTGTTTATAATTACCAGACATTTGGTCCATTAGTGAAGACTTTTTCCAGCAGTCCATTTATATTTACTCTCGAAAATTAATTACCTTTGATTTCAAACCAAAACATTGTCATTCTAATTTCTGCATTCCCTTATTTCTATTTTCAACCCAGAACATTTCATTGAGATACAAGCTAACGTTGAGACGACCCGAAAGGAGACCTTGGGTGGAAAAGGCCGAGTTGCCTCCTTTTCTCACTGCAGGGTTAGGGTTGGGACTCTCATCTGGAGTCACGGCGAATGTGGGGAAGTCAAGTCACCTTCCAGGCTCTCCTGAGCGCCCTCTGGATGTGTGCCCTCCAGGGCACCTGTCCACATTCACACGGGGGTGAGCAGAGGCCCAGAGAAATTTCAGTCATTCAAGGTTGTCTTTTTCTATTAACATTTTAACTCTTAAATAGATTCTTGGGCATGTCTAGTACTTTTTGTATTATTTTCCACAAGGCATAGAACATTGTCTCGCCCAGAACAGGTGTTCAATAGACAGGTTTTTTTAAACATAAAAAATGTTTGAAACATTTTACTGATACGTAATATTTAGATAAAATGCAAAAATCCTCAGTGTGCAAATCAGCTAGTGAGTGTGCTGTGCAGTCTCCCGTCAGAGCCGGGAACAGGACAAACCCAGCCGCCCAGGCGTGACCACCCCAGAGAGGGCCACTGTCTTCGTCTCCACTGTCTTGATTAGTTTGACTCGTGTTTGACCCTCACACGATGGGAATTGAGCAGTGGTGCTATTTTGTGTCTGGCTTCTTGGTTCAACATTATATTTCCCCGACTGGTCCACGTTGCGGGGTGTGGCAGCATCTCGCCCACACTCTCGGTGTGTAGCATTCCGTTGCGTGACGAACCCCCGTTCATCCATCCTGTAAGCGACGGTGTTGGTTCCAGGGTTTGGCCATTGTGCATTGTGCCGCCGGGAACCTCCCTGTGCTTGTTCTTGTTTGGTGTGTGTCTTTTGTCTTTTTCCTTGGTTGGCAAGGAGTTGCCGGGCGGTAGGGCTTGCGTGCGCTCCGCGTCACAGACGCCATCAAACGGTTTTCCAGCGCGGTCGGTCCAGTGTCATCTGCTGCCACAGCGCCGGGGTCCCCGCCGCTCCTTAACCTGCCCGCCCTGCTCTGCCCGCTGTCCTGCCTCTCCCAGTCTAGCCCGCAGTGCCGCCGGCGAGGTTCAGCCCTTCTCCTTCTCTCGCGGGCTGTCTGAGCGTCCTCTTCGGGAAGCGCCTGTTCAGGTTTTTGAAAGTTTTAAAAACCGAATTCTAGGAATTAAAAAATACGTATATTTTGGGTATGAGTGTGTGGTTGGAGTTCCTCGGTGTGACTTGCCTTTGCGTTCACTTATTCGTATGATATCTTTTCACGAAAAGAAATGCTTAATTTTAACGTAAGTCAGTTTGTCAATTTTTTTCCCTTTTTCTTATTTAAGGAGCATTTTTTACTCCTAAATCATGAAGCTTTTCTCCTATGCTTTCCTCTAGAGGTTTTATTGTTTTGCTCTGAAACTTGGACTCAGCACTGACCATGTGTGTGACGGGACGGAGGGATCAAGAGTCCCCTTTCCTGTAGGGCCACCCGTTGCTTCTGCCGTTTGTAGAAAGGATCGTGGTTTTTCCAGCGCGCAGGTCGGCCCGTTCTCGGCCCAGGCGGCGCGTCTGTCTGTGTGGGGCTGTTTCCGGACCCCGTGTCTTGTCCCATGGATCCGTCGGCCCACGCACGAGTAGCGCCTCATCACAGCCGCTGTGGGTTATGATCAGCGGGATGTCCGATAGTGTAAATCCGCTAAATTCTTTTCTTCAAGATCGTCTTAGGCGTTCTCGGTCCTGGGCATTTCCATGTAAACTTTTGAATTAACGTACACACGCACACCCCTGTTGTGATTTTGACTGGGGCCGCACCGACCCTGTGCACCCCTTTCCTTCCTTGCTGAAGGGTCCTGGGAGGGCACTAGTGGGCAAATCGCCCAAATGCAGATTAGGACTGAACCATCTGGCTTCATGACGCGTTCTCACGCCAGTGCTGGGTGCCCTGTCAGTATTGGTGGGATGAATGAATGAATGAATGAATGAAGTGTAATTGAAGTTTATTATCACCCATAAAGGAAGAGGACAATTAGAGTCAATGTGGTAAAGTTATGTCAAGATGTTATTTTATTCCTATGTTCATTTTGTTTCCATCACAAATAATACGCAGAGATAAATATTTGTTTTCATGAAAAATTAAAGGACCCTTGGGTGCTTATTCAGAGTATCCTTTCTGGCAGGATTAATGATCTTAATAATAAAATAGCGCTGGCTAACATTTTTGGATTGAAATTTTTATTGAGATAATTGTCCATGTTTATGCAGTTGTAAGAAATAATATAGAGACATCTGCACACACTTTGCCCAGTTTCCCTCAATGCTGAGCTAAAACACAATAACCCAATCAGGATACTAAGTTTCATAAAATGAACTCATTTTACCACGTTGGCTAACGTTTTGTTTTGTTTTGTTTTGTTTTGTTTTGTTTGAGGCAGGGTCTTGCTCAGTCACCCAGGCTAGCGTGCAGTGGCATCATTGTAGTTTACGGCAACTTCCAACTCCTGGGCTCGAGTGATTCTCCTGCCTCAGCCTCCCAGCTACCTGAGACTACAGGCACATGCCACCACGCCTGGCTAATTTTTCTGTATTTTGTAGATATGGGGTCTAACTATGTTACTCAGGCTGGTCTTGAACTCCTGGCGTAGGATGATCCTCCTGCTTCGGCCTCCCAGAGTGCTAGGATTACAGGCGTGAGCCACCATGCCTGACCCACATTGGCTAACTTTTAATTTACATTTGGTGCTGTGCTGAGTGCTTTATGTCACTTACCTGTCACCACAACCCCATAAGGTAGCTAGTATTATTACTCATGTTCTAGAGCCTGGGGTACCGGTGCTCAGAGAGGTGAAGTGTCTTGTCCCTGGCCTCACAGATATTCAGTGGTCGAGCTGGAATTCCCATCCTGCGCTCTTTACCATGTTGACATAGATCATGATCTATAGATCTGTTCCTTGTCAGAAATTTTTGAAGCAGAAAATTGCTTGAGTAAAAAAAATAATTTTACTGTAAAGGTGTCTTTTTGAGTATTCCTCCACGATGGCATTTTCTAGAAATCTGAAGTCTAAGAAAACCTCTGCGAAAATTCAGGGCGCCCAAATCTCTGACGAAGCACTTGAATGCATTCATTTGTGATTCATGTTCTTTCCGGCACACGGTTTCATGACAGACAGGCTTATGTCCCCGTTGGCAGTAGCTGCACATCCTGGAACGGATCTCCCGCCCAGGTTTGCAGATACATCTGAGAGGCTCGGGAAAAGGTCTCGAGCGACAAGAGACCTGGCTTCGCGGTTCTGTCGCGTACCCTTCCAAACTAGGTGGGTGGGGACCCAGCAGTTACGAGTCAAGGGCAAAAGGACTCTGCCTTTTCTGTCTTTTTCCCCAAGACTTTGCCACTTGGAAGATCTGAAGCAGCTCCACCAGGCCTGGGTCCTGGGCGTCTGTCTCCGTGGGCACACATTTTCCCGCTGCCGGCTGTGCCTTACTCGGCGAATGGTGTCCAGGGCCCTGAGTCCTCTCCTGGTTGCCGTGTGCCCATCAACGCTTCTTGCTGCCCGGCCTGACGCTTCTGTCTGGCCTGTCGGGGAGGAGGGAAACACGGATGCCGTGTTTGTGTTGTGACTGAGCTCCGGCGGGCCTCCCAAGGCCTCTGACCCCAGGGTCAATGGTTTCACCGCCCGGACCATCCTCAAGGGTCATCCCTAGTGTGTGCACGTGCCTGGAACCAGAGGAAGGGGATGCTCAGTTACAGCATCATGAAAGGCACATTGCTCAGATTTTGGTGTCCCCCCTTTTTTGAGACAGGGTCTTGCTTGGTCAATCAGGCTGGAGTGCAGTGGCATGACCATAACTCACTATAACCTCGAACTCCTCGGCTTGGGCAATCCTCCTGCCTCAGCCTCCCGAATATCCAGGACTGTAAGCATGCCACCATGCCTCGCTAATTTTTCATGTTATTTGTAGAGATGGGGTCTTGCTATGTTGCCCAGGCTGTTCTCAAACTCATGGCCTCAAGCTATCCGATCCTCTTGACCCGTCCTCCCAAAGTCCTGGAATTATAGGCGTGAGCCACCTTGCCTGGCCCTAGTATGGCCCCTTTTGATGATGCAGAAAAATCTCTCCCTGAAATGATTCTAGTCATTTTCCTACCTTTATTTATATGTCATTATAGAATGAGGTCTGGTTTTGACTTATATTAAGTTGATCTGTATGAAATTGCCATTTTTATAGGTCAACGATAGCTGAATGTTGGCAACTTTAAATACAAGTTAAATTAAACCTTGAGGAGACCGTGCCACTCTGCAGTTTGCACGGCTCTGTTGTAAAGAGGACGTTGACAGATTTCAGACAAGGGGGGAAGGCAGCGCCTTCCCGTCCTGCGCCGTGAGCGCTGCGAGGGGCAGGGTTGGTCTGGCTGGCCTGCGCGTGGGCGCCTGCTGTCCCCAGAAGGCGCCTCTGCTCCTCCGAGGGGCGGCCAGCTCCTCACGGGAGCCATTCCTCTTCCAGACAGGAATCCATCAGATCTCATGAAAATTTAATGTGTCAAAGTGTACAGTTGTGTGTTTTTTATAATAAATTACTCCGCAGCCCTTGCTAATACCAGATGAATAAATTAGTAGCGCGCATGCCCAGGGGCTCTCGGGCTGATAAACTGCACACCAGGGCGAAAGTCCCTTTCTCTTCTTTGCAGCTTATCCTTGAGCAGAATTTCCTGCCTTTTGAGGGTTTCGAGTTCGACAAATTCTGTGGGTTTTCAGTGGATCGTTGCTTTTGGCCTAAAGGATGCAGCTGCAACCCTTCAGCCGCCTTCCCCAGGGGAATGGCTGAATCCAACATGTACTCCCCGGCCGCGCGTCCTCTTTGGGGGAATCGGAAAGGTCTGGGGGGTACCTTTAGCTTGCTGAACTATCTGGTTTTAGCCACCTGTTCCCCCCTTAAGTTTCGGGTCTGGTGTGACCAGTGTTAATGTTAGTGTCATCACATTTTACAATGAGGACCCTGGAGAGACCCGGGGAGGCCTGGGACCAGCCTAGGGTCACAGGGCCAGGCAGGATCAGAGCCCACGTCTGGGTCTCCTCGCTCTGAAGCCCAGACTGTCCCAAGCTATCAGAACACCTGCTGGTTGCATTTTGTTTTCCAATTTGTAGGTGCCCCAGCAGCAGAGCGCTGTTTCTGCTTCCTGGTTTCTCTCCCCCCGGCTCTCTCCTGGGAAGCAGCTTAGAGTCCAGGGTGTGGGCACCTCAGGCTGGGCAGTCAGCTAAAAGGAAAAAGGGCACCCCGACCGAAGTACCCTCCGGAGGGGCCCGCTGAAGACCAGGATGGTCCTCTTGAGGCAACCAGCACCTCTTGCATGGGTGGCCCAGACAGAAGGGTCTCCTGGCCTCTGGAGGACCATGCCGTGTCCACGGTCCTCTATCAATAAGCACCAAAAGCACGCGAGGTGCGTCCCCCTGCTCAGTGCATGGGCACGTGAAAGCAGACGGACTCCCGTCCCCTTTGCTTACTGGGGACACCTAATGGGTGCGGTCCAGGGATTTTGTGTGTCAGGCCGCGAAAGACATGTGGCTGCCCGCATCTGCTTGGCACATGCTACGCTTGGCTCTGTGCTCTGGGCTAGTCTCCCTGGCGCAGCCCGAGTCCTCTGCCAAAGTCCCCTTTCCCGGAGGAGCAGTCGCATCTCACAGGGCCCCCATCCTTCCCGTGATCCAAGGACGTCGGCTCTTCCAAAATTTTTTTTGCTGCGCATTTCTTTCCAGATATTTGGAAGGGATTTCAGAATCTTGCCATAGTGGCTACTTCTCCTATAAACATCTAACTCGGTCCTTGCCGATTCCATAAGACATGTGGATTTTTTTTTTCCATTCGTCTTGGATCTTTTGCTTTTGGAAGGAAATGTCCATTCTGTTGAAAATTAAAAACTTGGTAAAGTGTTTGGTTGTTATGAAGCCCTTGAAAATTGTGTGATTTTGCCCAAGATCTGTGTCGCTTCTTCACTCACACCACAAATATTTATGCAGCTCCCGCAGGGTGCCAGGGGCCGCGGGACACCCAGGGTGCCTAGAAAACTGATGGTGAGGGTGACGATGTATACAGCTGGCTAACACGTACCCGGCTTCGCCACGTGCCGGGTGCCAGCTGACGCGTTTCCTGTGGATGAACTCATTTCATTCTCACAGCCACTGTCTGTGGTGGACACTGGCATCCTTTCCATTTTACAGATGACGGGAAATTGAGGCTCAGAGAGGTTGTGTGGCCCCTCCGAGTTTCCCCAGTTGGTTAGAGCTCGGTAACCCCCGTCCGTGCTGGCTCGAGGGGCCCCCGCTTTGCTGCGTGGCAGCGTGCCGTGCGGGATGCACCTGCAGTGGGCGTTCTTCCCTCAAGAGGACCGTGCTGAGGACTCGCTCTGTGCGAGATTCTGTGCCGGAGGGCAGGAGGGAGCAAGGTGCGCCTGTCTCTCCGCCTGGAGGGGAGTCAGCCCCGCAGGAGATGCAGTGAAGCCAGCAACTCCCAGGCTCCCGTGAGCTGCGATGGCGGGGGCTGTGGGGGAACAGAGCGGGGCCCGGCCCTGTCCACCCGCGTCGGCAATGGCGTTCGTGAGGGAGCAAAGGGTAAGCTGTGGCCCAGGGTGGAAGCTGGCCAGGCCAGGGGTGGGGACAGGGGTCTACAGGGGAAAGCGTGCGTAAGGTCCTTGAAGCAACGTCAGAGACCCTGAGGGACCAAGCAGGGGCTGGGCGGGCGGAGCAAGGGGCGCTGAGTGGGGGCTGGAGAGCGTCAAGGACCAGACCGCTGGCTGGCCTGCTGGCTGCCGCCGCTGTGGGCAGTGGAGTTTGAACAGGGGAGGGCCCTGCATTCAAGCAGCTTGTATTCCAGTAGAAAGGAAAACAAACAAATGCACAAGACACCCAAGAGTGGCAAGTGCCCCAAAGAAAGTGAAACATGACGTCCCTAGTTGAGCTGAGGAAGGTGCAGGAATGCCACTGCCGGGAGGGTGGGTGGGCGGGTTTCAGCCTTTGCACAGTGGACGTCTAGGGTGAGGAGTCAGCGAGGTGACAGTGTTGGGGAAAGTATTCCAGGCAGATAGGACGGCCGGTACAAAGGCCCTGAGGCAGCAACAAACCACATGCTTAAGGAGTGCAGCGAGCCAGCAGCGTGGCTGGGACGGAAGGAACAAGGCGGAGGTGGTGCCCCGTGGAGCCACAGGCTCCCCACGGAGTTGGGTTTGGTCCTCAGTGTGGGGGGAGCCGCCAGGGGCTTGAGCAGGGCATGGCAGGGCCCCGTTCGTATTTCCGAGGCTCACCCTGCGTCTGTGCGGCCAGTGGGCGGGAGCAGCCCGAGTGGAAGTCGGGACGGGTGGAGGGTGCGCCTCTCCCGTCATCCACGTCCACGATGTGAGCTCGCCTGAGCGGAGCCTGAGTGGGAGAGGAGCCCGGAGGGTTTGGGAGATGCCGGCGAGGACTCGTGCGGGGGCAGCCTGGCTCCCGGGTCCCACAGGCCGGCAGAGAGACTCCTATGCAGTGTGGTTGCCGATGGCGCCCCATGGCTCTCAGCCAGCTTGGCGTTGGACCTGGCGGAGAATGTGGCCCCAGACATCTTAGTTTTCTTTTTTATTTATAGCTTTACTGAGCTATTAATATAATTCACATGCCGTACAACTCACCCTTGCACAGCATAGAGTTCGGTGTTTCTTACTATGTTCGTGGGTTTGTGCAACCTGCACGCAGTCTAAGTTTAGAGCATTTTCATCACCCCACAAGGAAACCCAGAGCCATTGAGGATCACCCCCACTTCCCCTTTCCCCAGCCCCTGGCAACCACTGATCTGCTTTCTGTCTCTATGGATTAATCTATTCCGGGCATATCACGTGAAGAGAGTCACACAACATGTGGTCGTTTATGACCGGATGGTTCTGCTCAGCGTGTTTTCAAGGTTCGTCGATTTCGTAGCGCGCATTAGCGTCGTGACTCAGTAACATCCCTCATGTGCATGTTCTGTATGTTTATCCGTCAGTGGATGGACATTTGGGTTGTTTTCCCGATTTTTGGCTATTACGAATAGTGCTGCTGTGAATACTCATGTACACACCTTTGTGTGACACCTGCTGTCCTGCAGGTGTGCTCCCAGGAGCAGGGTGTCTTTGGCACACTCGGTCACACGCCTGACCGATACCCAGCGATAGTGCCCAGCACGCTCCCCAGGTGTGCGTGGTGGCGCTGTGCAGTGTTCACCCCGAGGGGCAGGAGCCTCTCACTCTTCCCTCCCAAGTTCATTTCGATCCCCTCATGAGGTCTCAGGCGCAATTTCTTTGACTTAATGGATGAGGGAGGAAACGATTTCTGAGGCCAAGACCTGAGTGGTCCCCAGGGACTCGGTTTTGACGATGCATTTGAACTACACGTGGGCATGTGCTTGCTAGGCTGAGAACTGTGATCAAAGACCTTCCGACATTTTATGTTCATAAAGGCACTTGGAGAGTCATGATTTTTAAAAAGGCATCTGTGTGGGGAAGGATAGGATTGTTTTGGGGGCCACAGTCTCTTTGTCTTTGAAGTTTGCAAGAAACAGCTGAACAAGAGGCACCCTTTGCGGAACTCTGGTCT